>CABFOW010001897.1:75227-90883 GCA_902141385.1 Timema californicum
TAAATTGGGCCGCACCATGTGCATGGCTCATAGTTCTGTATGGAATTTCTGCTCTGCCTCTATCGTCTGGGGACTTCGAGATTGGATGATTGAAGATGGACACGCACACCATAAGACGTGCGCTGAAAACAAGCCCGTGGTTCCGTTCTGTACGGTCGGGTGTTTTCCCTGCTGATCAACTACCCGCAAGAATAGCGCGACCTGCCGCTCTAGTCATCAACACCGATCCACACACCAAACCTGGGACGCATTGGGTCGCCATCTTTATCGACAAGCACGGCGCGGGAGAATACTTTGACAGTTATGGTTTTCCGCCGCGTATAAAGTCACATCTGGCATTTATACGCAAAAACACTTTTCGCACGTCCCATAGCACGCTACAACTTCAAAGCATCGCCTCGGACGTTTGCGGCCATTACTGTCTCATGTACCTTCTCTATCGCACCCAGAAAATCCCGAGGAAAACTTTCCAAAACCTATTCTCGCCCACCAATCATACAGACAACGACGCTAAGGTGGTGAGATATTACAATATGTTTTTCAAGACTCTAGGGGCATGTCGCCCTTCAAGAGGCCGTGTCCAGGCGGCGTGAGCCTATAAAAGGGGCGTCCTGACGGCGTGCTGGCCATAACCGCTAAACAGCATGGAAGGTCAAGTCATTTGCGGCAGCAAAGCAAAGCAAAGCCGGTAAAGCCGCTCGCCATTACCAGTATTTTCAACACATTGTTCCCGCTGGATGGAGTCGACGCCAAAAGGGTCATCGTCGGCATGAGCGTCAAGAACAACTTTACGCCCTATGTCCAGCTAAAAATGCGGTGGGAACTGCGCCGTGTTTAACCGTACATAGTGGCAAGAACTGGGGAGCTACAAGTCTGTCATATCAAAGTTTTTCAGCAACACGCAACTTCCTCAGAAGATTAGTCTGACTAATCGCGAAATCTCTCTGAGACGCATGTGCGGTGACTGAAATAGACTAGTAAAAGCGGGAAGTTTATGAGAAGTTGTATGATTCGAATCATTGGGGATGATTGCATCAGTATGAGTGGGTTTCCTCTATATTTTGTAGACTAGTTTGTTATGCAATTTTTTATAAATATCGAGGTCTAAGTAGTTAATACTGCCATCTGTTTTTTATTCTCAACAGTGAAAGATAAGTTGGGATGTATATTGTTGATTAATTTGGATACATAAGAAAGATTAATATAATTGTCATAGATAATTAGGATATCGTCTACATATCTGCAGTAGAATTTGATGTTGAGCATGTTGTTCAAACTATTGAAAATAATGGGATTATATTTTTGTAAAAATATTTCTGACATGAGGCAAAATATCGGTGAACACATTGATAACCCATTATTTTGTGAGTAAAATTTATTTTTAAATTGAAAATAGTTTTAGTCGGTGATTATTTGAACTAAGTTGGAAATTTTATCAATATCATCTTTGGTGAAGTTCTTAGATATTATAGAATATTTGATAAACTTGATGGATTCTAATACTGATACATTAGTGTACAGGATAAAAATATCTAATGAAATAAATTAGGAATTTTTGCTAATAATAGTTGAGTTCATCTTTTTTTGTTAAATGGAGAGAGCTTTCAATATTAAATGTATCGGGAAGTTTTAAATTTTTAGATAAGATTCTGGCTATCTTTTTAGCAAGTTTATATGCTAGTGCAATTTGTTAATTGACTAGAGGTCTGATTGGGTTATTAGGTTTGTGAATTTTGGGTAATGGTGTGAAGGTGGGGGGCTTGAGGATTCATTTTGAAAAATCTGAAAGAAGCTTTTTGTTGGATTATTAGAGATTATTTCTTTATGGTATCTTTGAGGTTTTTTGTTTGTATGTTTTTAACCTTTAATGCTGATGTGTTGAACGGCTTACCTTTTGAATCAGAGGCATTCAAATCTTCCGTTTCAACTGGAGCTGCGTACACGCCATTTTCATCCCACACGCTTAGGAGCCATGCAGCATCTTCGGCTGACTCTTCCCCAAGCAGAGGCGCTCCAACAATTTCTATAAATTCGGAGGACAGTGCGCTAAGTCCAAACATATCGAAGGCATCACCGGCGAATTCATCAACTGAAACAAAATTATATTATTAACTAAGCATACAATATTTAAATAACAAGTATTCTTAATACAATTGGTTTGTATATGTATATTTATAATAATTACCTCGGCAATCTGTACATCCCACCATATCCTGGTAGACTTGATTAAAGTGATCCATCCTCAAAGCTTCACGAATTTTAATCGGACAAATACTCTCTTAAGAATGAATTTCTGCCCATATTTCAGAGTCTATTTACAGGGATAACGTCCACGCGTATAACGTCACCAGGGCAAACCCATTACCGCAAAGAAGGCGGAAGGGGGAATGTTGTGACATCACCCATTCCTGTTTCGACATATGATATATGTCTGTCTCAACTTGTCTACCTGTCAAACTGGCGCCAGTTAATCAGGGTCATCAGGGCTGCCAAAAAGCAATGACGTCCCCAGGAAAAACCCATTGCCCCATAGAATGGGAGGGGATGACGTCATTGGGAAAACCCATTGACACATAGAGGGGGGATAAGGGGGAGGGTTGCAATGTCACCCATTCCCGTCTCGACACGTCAAGCCACCAAACTAGCGCCATCACAATAAAAATAATAAATATATACTGTACATAGGTCTAAATTGTTTTAATAATAAAATAAAAAATTTGTATTTTAATAATAAACTTAATATTATGAATAATGGAAAATTTTAGTTGTAATATTTTTTTTTTCTCTAGAGCTAAGTTGAAAGAGCTGTTACCTAACTTTAATTAGGTCGTACAGGAAATTGGATGATTAAGGTGTTAGTCAATCATTATTTACAACTTTAAAGTATTGGTTTCAATATTTATGATTCTTTTCTATGCAGGAGGGGAAAATCGCACCCAACAACTAGATCCGCCCCTGGCTTAGCCAGGGAAACTCTAAGGAATATATGACTTTTAATGGTAATGAGAACAAACTCACTGTGCTGTTTGTAAAGATGATTACATAGTCCAACAAGCTAATATACAAAACCAAATACACTTTTTGGAACATGTGGGATGAAAATGACATCAACTAAAGTTTTTTTTAAGTAAGATAAACACATTTTTTAGTTATAATATTCAACGAAATACTATAAGGGTAATTTAGATACAATTATATTTAAATAGGACTGATTGCCGTTAATGATATGATTTAAATATCTAAGTACTATATTTGTATTCGTAAACGAAATTAGATACAGGTTCATATGGTTTACACTGGCATCATACAACCTGGTCGATAAGTTGTAAAAAATATCTCAAAGGCTAGATGAAACATGTGGCCGACACAATTTGACAACTGGTTGATAAGTTCGTGGACAAAGTGACAGCAAACTGGTCGACCAATTGGGGTGCCGGGAAACCGATCGACACCACACTGGTTAACATGTGTGGAAAAAGTGGTCAACAGACAAGTGACTGTCACGCAAAAGCAATGGCGACCACATGGTCGATAAGAATAAGACTATGTGATAGAGAGCCAATTGGTCGACAAAAAGTAGACTGATATTTGGAATGCTAGGTGGATAAAGTATCCGTAACTAGTAGGACCCACTAGTCGACTAGCTCATTCATAGGAGGATAAAGAGTAAGAATGGTAGACCAATTTAGGTTCATCAAACTAATCGACACGTGTGGACATAGTGATCGACAGACCAGTAATTGACACGCTGGAGTATTTAGACCAAGTTGTTGACAAGAGTAGGACCATGTGATAGAGTGCCAACTGATCGAACAAATATTAACAAATATTTGATAGACTAGATAACTAACAGCCGTCGAATTGTCGACAAATATATGCATAGATCAACAAAGTGATAGACCGCCAACTGGTCGACAAATAAAACCAACTGGTAGACAAACGTTGAAATGGATCCATATAATAGTGAAATACAAGTCTATACATTGCAAATAAAAAAACTCGCTAAGCCAAAAGCTAGGTGTTTTATTTTTGTATCCAGGGGTTCTTTTTTCACTATGCATTTAGTTATATTCCGGTGAACGTCTGTCATCCATTAATAATAATTTCAATCAATTAAAATAGTGTGCTTTACTTGACATTAGCTCGTGATCTTAATTAAAAAAAATCACACATTTGTAGCTAACAATTTCCACACGTCCATCATGGTTTCTGACTTAAAATATGAGTGAAGAATGACCATGAGCACGGGAAGATTCCTGGATAGCTCAGTGGTTAGAGTATTGGCGTACTAGGCCAACGGTCCCAGGTTCGATTTCCGTGTCCAGGTGTCATTTTTCAATTTTCAGAATATAATATCCTTTCTGTTTAATGTAAGAGTAAGAATAATTCAATGTTGGTAAAGCCACCAATCATATACATAATATACGGCGAAAATGTAAACAAAATTATTGTAAAATAATAGCAGAAAAGGTATGTTCACTAAGAATAAAATACGAGTAATTCATACAAATATTAAACTTATTATTTTTATTACAATAAATAATCAAGAATATACACATTTCTCTATCCATATCATTCACAAGTAACGTTGTTATTTACTGACTAAATATTACTATATTTTGAAATATTCTCACCTGGATTTTTTTAAATTATATGTATTTAGAATCTCTTTGACGTTGTCATCTGGATTATTTTTTGAAAATTATATGCATGCATAATCTACTTGGAGTGCTTCTCTCCCAGAAAATTCTAAAAATTGGATGTCTCTAGAAACCATTTGGAGTGATACATTTTTTAAAATTGAATGTCTTTAGAAATTATTTACAGTTTTATTCAACTCTTCTAGTTTCACATTCGAGAATACCAGAGGGTGTGAACTACATATAGAAGAGGGCTAAATTATTCCAGGAGGGGTAATTACCCCTTTCTATACCCCACTTACCGTTTTTCCTCTCCCTAATTTTAAGTGGTCCTTTCCCACTTTTTTTAAAAATTAGACTCTTTTAAAAGATATTTAGAGTAGTCCCCCCCTCAAAATTCTACTGAAATTTGGATGTTCCTAGAAACTATTTTTAGTACCTTCCTTCGGAATTTTTTAAAAGTTTGGATGCCTCCAGAAGCTATTTATAACTGTCTTCACCAAGTTTACTTTTTTTAAATTTAGATATTCTGAAAGCTATTTGAAGGGGTTTTCCTCCAAATATCTTTAAGATTTGAATGCTTACAGAAGATATTAAATAGCTGCTCCTAGCTTGAATTTTTCTCGGAAATTAGATGGCTCTAGAAACTATTTGAAGTGGTCTTTTCAAGAAAGCTTTTGATAATTGAATGAATATAGAAGTTATTTTGAGGTTAATGTAAGATTATTCAACTTCATATTCGATATTATCAGAGGTTTTAAAATACATTTAGGGGAGGGGGGCTGGTTGTGAGATTTCTTTCAGCTGGGATTATTTTCAGGGGGACGATGGCCCTCTTTCCCCCACCCTCCTCGTCCCATGGTTCTACCACAAAAGATTGCAGTACTACACAGTTCATGCCACCACCATCTTCAAAAATTATATCTTAGAACAATTTTAATTTCTTAGATGAGGCCATGCAAAATAAAAAAATGCTGACCATCTTCTGTTGGGAGACTTTACCACGATCCACCATAGACAGGACCTCTCCCTCCCAGCTAAATACAAGGATACATCCATGATATTACTCTACATTCTCAACGTACATTTTTTAAATATCTGGATCAAAAGGCCATTATCTTACGTGTGATGTGTGCTCAAATACAAGTAGAGATTAGGCAAGATAAACAGTAGAGTGCATAGGCCTATACATTTACAAAAGGTGATTCACCCAGTGGTGGTGGAACTTTATTTGTGTAGGGGCAGTGGTGGCTCGTAGCTAAAATTAGTGGGGGTGCTGCTCCAGAAAATGTTAAGCCTTTGTTTTAAAATTATGTAAAAGGGAAAAATCGTGTATAAAAAGAAAATTTATTCAGGAACTTGATAAAAACTTAACAAATAAAGCCAAACATTTTTACTTACTTTAAATTAAGTTATTACAATTCAAGCTTGATCTATCTATCTATAATATCGGGTGTTGAACGACCTCTTTTCTTAACTGTAACTTTCTCATGGAGAGATAGCTGTGAAAACTTAAGCTGTTGAGTTCACTTACAGCCACAGAACTTATTTCTTTGGGATGCAAGGCCATGGTTAAAGTTTTCTGTATAATAAAAGAACCGAAAAAAAATGATTCAAGTAGAATATCTGGAAACAGAATAGTAATCTAATTCTACACTCTTCTACACTCTATCACAATCAAGAACGGTACACGGTTTTTAAGCACAACACATGCTGAGTAAAAAAAAACTTCCATCCACCATCACGCCAGAGCCGGCACTGCGAGAACAACAGTGCTCCCTCTACCTGGCAGTCCCACCTTCCTCCCCACCCCCTCCTATGTGCGCATGTGCACAAAATTCAAACACCACGTCACTGGAGCTGTGAAGCGCACAGATCCATACAAAGATTTTTGTATATTTTTCATAAACTGGGGGATGGCTACTGAATTACTGACATTTGAGCTTAAGTAATATATATTGTACTACAAAAATAAAGAAAGAACTAAAGATAAAAGGACTCATTATACTAAATGTTATCGATAATATCAACTAGAAATAGGGGGTGTTGCAGTTCCGCAGTGCCTATACACAAGTCGCCACTGTGTAGGGATATCTACGAATTGTTTTAAAAAAGGAACTGTCCCCCAAGACAAAGGAGATCCGGGGACTCAGCACAATTTTTTGTTGTTGTGAAAGTTGAATGGTCTTAGAATCTGTATTGAAAGGTCTTCGTCCATAAATATTTTGAAAAATAGATTCCTTTCCAAGATTTTTGGAGTGATACTCAACTAGAATTTTTTTGAAATTTTGATACTCTTAGAACTCAATTATTGTTTTCCTTTCCTAGAATTTTTTTAATTTAATTTAATTTTCTAGAATATATTTAAAGTGGTTTTCCCCATGGAAAATGTTTGGATGTGCATGCCCAAAAAAACTAGTTAACTATATAAATCCTCGAATGATGGCAAAATTCAAGAACATTTCCCGGAATTGCTCCCAATTTTCCCACTGAGTGGCCACCCTTAAAATATTACTTGAGGTAGAGCCTTCACAATTAATTACAAGTAATACTGTTAAATCACATCCTAACAAAATATTACTCTAGGTATATCCCTCACAATTAATCACCAGTAACACTGTTAAATTACTGATTAACAAAATATTTCTTGATACAGGCTAATATATCTGTTGCCAGTAGTGACAGGTAGCGTTGCTATATCACCTCCTTAATAAATGTTTATTTAGATATAGGCCCTACTCCTAAAAAAGAATAAACATATATTAATGAGCATTTTTATAAAATAAGTTCCTCTAACAATATCACTTACCACTAGCTACAACTAGCATAGTTACACTATATCTAGGCAAAATGTTGTTTTAGCTATGTCCTTTATAAATTGTGGGTCGCGTGCTTTCCGTCTCCAAATTATCTGTGGGTCCACTATTTCTAGGAGTAAGCACTCACTATAAAGTCTTTTTAGTTTGGGAAAAATGTTATTCTCCCAGTATACTATATCTCTTTCAATTCTTTCAATAAAAAAAGTCATTTTTGGTGTAAACAACGAAATCGCAGTATTTTTTGTCCCCGAATTAGGTCATAACACTTATGAGACCTTTTGAGCGTTAAATGATTATTCTTTTCTTCCAAACATGTGTTCTTGTTTGTTTTCACAAACTCTTCTAGCGAGGATGTACCCACAGAAAGTTAACATTTTACTCCTACCAGCCCATCATCTCCTACCGGACCGTCTGGACTTGCACCTAAATAAGGTTCTCCAGGTTATATAAAAATCGCACAATCACCCACTTCCATATTTTTATTTTCTTCATATTTTTTCTTAACTTTTTCTTTCATTCAGTCTTCCAAATGTGTTAACTTCAGTAATCAATTCTTTCTTGTAGAGAATTGTTTTAACCAGCGAATCACAGGGTGCTGCGTCCTTGCGTTTGATTACAAAAACAAAATGAGAGGCATTTAGGCAATTTCGGCGAATTTCTCTCCACTTGATGTTTTCGTGTTGGCCGACAGTACTTCTTTCAATTATATTTATTTTTTCTGGTGGACTTACATCATCCTTTAGTGATTGGAGGATCTTTTCTTTACTTGTAATTAAATCGGTCTCATTAATTTCCAGATCTGCAGCCAAAGGTCCATAATCCAAATCAGGATCTGCTCGAATCTTTCGTTTTTTGTTTTGTGGCTCGGAGGCAAAACTAAGTGCACTACTTGCCTGACGTTTCTCGCGTTTCTTAAACTCCTTGAAATGCGATCCGGGACTATGTCTTGTCTTTCTTTTCCAAGGACTGCTATGTCGAGCGGGTCCAGACGAATGAGATAGCCCTGCACCCATGCACCGACAGTGATATGACCCACGTCCTCCATGGTTTACACGCTTCCCACCAGTAAACTTCGCAACAAAACTCATTAGTCTTTCTGCCTGATTGGTGGTTTGGTTCCATACAAGTTTGTCTGGTTTATTTATTATTGGATCTATTGCTTTCATGACTCCTTCCATTAAACCACAGCTTTGTAACAGGGGAACCAAATTCTACTCTCCTGTTATTTCCTCTTACAATAACCATCTCTGCACGCTGTGTGATCCCCAAATACATGAGACAGACCATTCCTAAGGTTCTCTCTCAGTTGAAATCTAGTTTCCTCATTGAAACTAATATATTCAACATTCTGAATATCCTTCCTCACATCTGTCTTCAGGTCTATTCTGCTGTCAAGGGCTTTTCTCGCTGCCATTGGGAAATTAAATTCTTCGTAATTATGTGCAAGTGATTTATGTAGTTTTTGCCATATGGTTTGCACACTCTATTTTTTCAACTTCACGGCCGTACGTGACTCTTTCTGTTATTTTCTTGTATTCACTTGAATCACCGTTCCCAAAATAATATTTTATTTTGATCCATTTTGTTTAATTCTGGAGCAAAATACTTCCAGAATAATGTTCTGTTCCATCCCTGTGCTTGGATCTTGATAATTAAAAAAACACAAGTGATCACTCACATCTTTTTTTTTTCCCAGCCGCTACACGTGTGTAACAGAACTTTTCTTTGACTCCAATCAAAAGTAGCTGCTTAGTTTCAGCACCAATCAAACACCCTTGGAAAGATCAATATAGTAGGATAATTATATTAAAATATGTTATATATATATACACCTAGAGTACAACCAAATAAATGATTAAATCAAGTGATGTCAATAATTTAAAGAAATAAAGCTAATGCAATTTCATCATAATCTTTATGCCCGTTTTCAAAATCAAATTTACAAATATACAAGCCCCCCTCTTTAAATCCCCCTAATGAGTTTTCCCAATGTCGAGACGTGGCTAGATAGCTTTCTTGCATCCGAAAATGGTAGAAGACCCAATTTTATAAATTTTTTGGGCCTGTTTTCAAGATAGAATTTACAAATATAAAGCCACCACCCTCTTCGCAGCAACCTAATTTTATTTTTAAAGTATTTGCACAAGATGCTCAATAAGAAATGTCAAGTATCGCGGTTATTCCCTAGAATATTAAAAAGTTCAGTGGTGCCTTTAGGTTAATTGTTGCACCCTAGCACATCGCGGTGCACAGTTTGGGAACGTCTGTAAGTCCTATCTGAACTACAGTATTAATTTAAAAATAAATTCAATTGTTTCTTAGCATTCTGCCCAGAGAATCATAACTATGTCCATAAGTCCTTCTACTCCATCCTCCATCACCAATAACAGCTATACACGGTGTACTATCAATGTCAATATGTCCTATCTAGATAGCTCTCTCTTTTCTTTTGCCTCAGTGGCAGACATTATCTCGAAAAGTTGGTCCTTCTAACACTGTATCAAAAATAAACTTGTTCTGATTTTTATTTTATTTCAGGATGATGTTGTACACGTAAAAGTAATTGAATATAGTCCTATTTTCATAAAAATAATCTTAACTAAAATATAGAATGACTATTAGATGTATTTTTTATATTCGTACGTCAAGTAATCTGATCTTCAAATGTTTAGTCTAGTTTAAGTTGTCTTCCCCAGATTAAAAAAAAATTGTTCATTTAGGAAGATATTTGAATTGGTCCTTCTTCAGATTAAATAAAATTGGATTACTCTAAAAGGTATTATGAGCAATCCTCGCTTTGCATTTAAAATATATAATATATACTCATTTGAAGGTTACTAAAAGTGCTCTTCCCCTGGAAATTTTTGAAATTTGGATGCCCCTCGAAGCTATTTTGAGTGGTTCCCACCTTAATTTTTTCCGACAGATGCCTCTAGCTGGAAGCTATATAAAATGGTTTTCTCTAACAAATTTTTGAAAATTGAATGCATCTAGAAGTTGCTTGGAGTATGATTTAAGGCCATCAGAGCTAATTTCAAAGGATTTGAAATATACGTAAGGGAGAAAATTCCTTCCAGGGGAGCAATGCAACTTTGAACCCCATCCCGGTTACTTACAAAATAAACCAATTTAATAGTAGTGTGTTATTAATTTTGGACGAAAACATTATATATGAATTCTTTTAAAGACTCTTCCTATGAAAAACAACATTCATACATAACTTTCTCGTATAAAGTCTATTAGTGAAAAATTAGTCATCAGTAAGCTACCCATAAACAACATTTTGTTCAAAAAATGAGGCTATTGTTCTGTGAAGAATAACTAAAGGACGTTTCTTAGCTGTAGTGTTTTTGGTTCCTCTCCTTAACATTGCTCTGCCTTTGGCTGGATTGACATTACGAAGACATGTTTCAGCTTAACAGCCATCATCAGGTCTGAGACAAACCAATGAAATTACTAAGTATTGGGTTGTAAAAAATGAAAATGCAAAGAAGTAATAAACAAGAAATTAATGAGAATATAAAGAGACTAGCCTAGAAGCAATTTAGAAATGATCAATTTAAATTAGAGAGTGAAACGCGAATTATATAAAACAATTGTAATATGAGCAGAATTAAACTTCCAAGCTTAGCTTATAGTGGGGTTAAGGTGTTATCTCCAATGCTAAACACAGCGTAGTAATAAAGTAGAAATAATTTGTAAATATATAACCTTTGAGAAGAGGATCCAGAACGTTCCAGTGCCAACGGGAATGTTAGGGAAAGATGAGTGTGAACGCTGCGATGACATGATAACTCATCGAAATCTATGAACTCTATATACTCGTTGATCAGAGCAATGAATCAAAAGAGAGCTGGAAAAACTAATCTTGTATCTTTTCACCCGTGCTCTTAGTCAAATCCACAAAGATTTAACCAATCATTTTTCTACCTTTTGCCTATTCGTAGCCACATCGGACATTTTCAGTAGCCCATGTGTGGGTGGTTCTGTTATGAGTGGCACCCTTTTCTTCACTGTGTTGAGTTTTAAGTGCTCTCAACGGAGGAAAACCGAGATCTTCCAGTTTATTAAAGATGTAATTGTCACTATAGGTAACTATATTTTGAAGCCAAGTTATCTTATCTACACGTTTAATGAGAATATCATGTCGTTGTGTATACAGTCATTCTCGTTAAAGATAAGTATCGATTATAGATCCTAGTTCAGAGCACGTCACCAACATCCCAGTCTCGTCCATGATGATGCAATTTATCCAATCAACATTAATCTTTCCTCCATGATGAGAGACCCGAATGGTCTGTTATGTTGACCACCTTCTATAAATAGAAAATCCCATCCTCACTCAAGATCACTTGCACGTCAATATATATACTTTATAATGGTGGTTGATTTCCAGACTATTTATGACTATTTGGTTACGTCTGTATTATAGGGGTTGTAGCAAAGGACAAAATGGTGTATTATTATTTTAAAATTAATATCTTCTCCTAAATGTATCGTATAGGTTTTGACAAACTCAATTGTTAATGTTCATGCATGCATCAATCGGATTTAAAAATGAATAAAGAACCAATTTAAAAAGTGAAAAAATATATGGTCATACTGTTTAGCATTAGTAACCTTTTTTGCTTAAGTATTTTCACTAACATAAAACAGCCTTGTATTACTTATTATCTTAAAGTAACTTAGCATGACTCGTTTGTATATATAAAACAGCTACCGGGTTCTGTGATAATTAATCTTCATTGGGATTGGCTAAAAGCGTTTAACCCTTCACAATAAGAGATGAAAGACACACTGTCTCTAACTATATTTCAATACACCATTATAACACCAAACTAAAAGCGTGGTGTGCTGTGAGAGAGGGAAATAATATCTAGCGCATGCACCCTAAACTCTCAGCCAGTTAACTATTCAAGCCGCGAGCACCGCGGGATCTCCCCCGCCTACGACAAAGAAGCAATGACGCAAGTTGAGGAGTGATTTCCCCTTCCCCGCCCGTCTTTCATCCACAAGTTTGATCATTTGAATTAGGCTGTTCAACCCACTCTCTACTATCACATCAACATCAACACACTGCCAGAATCTCGACCGTGAGAATGGTAAGGATGGTCTCGCCGTTACGGCAAAATTATAATTTTAGGCTGTAATAAACTCTCCTTCAGAGAAGGCATGTATTGTTTGCGTCTTGTAGCATGAGCTGAGCGCAGATTTGTTGACTAGCAGGCTCTCTGTCAGTCTATTGCCCTCTCTGGGTATAGCCTCGCGTTGCTGGGTCACAGCACATATACATGTATCATGATCATGTAAGGATATCTACTCTATTGTTTACGCTTGGATGTGTATTTGTGTTACTTCAGGTTAATCGAAGCTTGGAGCCCTTGAGAGACTTCTTATGCGTTTGGTATTAATCCTATGTTAAGACATGAATGTCCTGGGATTAGAGTTTATTCAAGCTAGTACTGGGATTTAAGTTTATTCAAAGTGGCCGTTGAGGTCTTATGAGAATGACTTTAGTCGCAGAATGGTTCTACCATTCATGTTATTTGCACATTTTCCTCCGTTATGAATTTAAACTGTGAGGCCTTCTCTTATAGTGCTATGGCCGTTAATAGAC
The DNA here is from genome assembly GCA_902141385.1 of Timema californicum. NCBI lineage: Eukaryota > Metazoa > Arthropoda > Insecta > Phasmatodea > Timematidae > Timema > Timema californicum. The sequence goes on from CABFOW010001897.1 coordinate 88,304, forward strand.
CTCTCCTTTACTGTGTTTAACGCCCTTCTACCCGTGACTTGGTTTCAAGGTGACTATAATTCCTATTATACAATTTCCTTGATATAGGCTTTACTAATTGGGATTGTAGCTCTCAGTAGCCACTTTAAATGTTCTTAACAACCCATATTCGTCATCTGCGAATGGCTTTTGAATACTTAATGGTGATCACCTTACCCTATTAGGCGCATTTCTAGTTTTCAATACTATTTTCTACTCATGGCTCATTATGGGAATTGTTACTTAATAACGATGGAATATTATCCAAAGCTCTCCACTTTTACTAATTACGTTTTGATTCTCTCAAAGGTATAAAGATTTTTGTTTAGACTGTCATGTTTTTAATTCCCACTAAGGGGACAGTTACCTGTTGTGTTATTACCTGGTTTACAGTTGAAAATTATCTTAAGGCTTAGAAATGTACCTACATTTTCAAATTAAACTTTGTGTTAAATAAAATAGTTTTACTTGACTTTTTCTTTGTGTATCTTACCGTTTCCTTGCCCAACGTCTATAAGTTACAAATGACTCTTCGAGGTCAAAGATACTAAAGGTGTCACCATATTAAAATAAATAATACGATTTAGTATTCATGTAACTAGGATAGGTTTTATAAATGAAGATACTCTGAATAGTAAATTGTGGATTATTTTCAGCTCTAAAGCATCTTATTGCTAGATCTATATCGGTAAATTATGCTTAAAACTTCTTCTTTCCTATTAAGTTAATATAGTGTAAGTTTCACCATGGAAATCCAATAAAGATATGACTAATGATCTCAGTCATTAATAGTTATCTTATTAGTTTCATTATAACAAAATCAACCATGGTAAGTATGACGAATGCTTACACTTAGAACTGTGGTGATGGAACCTCTTCTCTCTCGTATAAGCTTCATTGTTATGGGAGAAATTAATGTGGGAAACATGGTTGCAGTGATTTATAGTCATAGCGGTAGTGTTATATCTTCTTTACCAATAGTTCATCTATTAAATAATACCAAACGAGGGTAAAACTGTAACCTTTACTGATTGTTTGTTACACCCTCAGTTAATAGCTTATGTATTACATGAGACATGTGGGTGTAAGACTTGAGAGGGATGGACTATAGTTAGTAAGAAGATGGTCAGATTTTAAATGGTCTGTATTTATATGGTCTACCATAAAATGATCATATTTGACGGGGATGGACAATAGTTATTATAAGTTGATTGGACTTGAATGAGATGGACTTTAGTTAATCAGAAGTTGGTCAGAATTGAGATGGCCAGGCTTAAGAGGACCTAAAAAAAGAGGATGAGATTTGAGAGGGTTATATTATAACTAGCTATATTTGGGATGATTATACTCAGGATTGCTAGATATCAGATGGTCATACATAAGATGGTCAGACTCAAGATTGATTGACTTAATATAGTTAATAACGAGTGGCCAAATTATGATGAACATATTTATGATTTACAGACTTGAAATGGTTGGGTATGAGATTTTCTACATTAGTTGGTTGGACTTGAAAAAATATATTAACTACCACTTGCATTGCAACCCTAATGTTATAATCCAATATTAGAATTTCCTAAGGCTAAGGCGTACAATACAATGAATTACTTCATATTAGAGATTATAGGCTTGAAGATACAAAGTTATAGAATGGTAAGAGAGGTGGATATAGGAAGTACAGTTTCAAAGTCTAACAAGTTTCTGGCTGAAAGGAGCCTTCCTCATGCATTATGAATGATATAATCAGGAGGACGAAATGAATATCTGAGTATTAGAGATTAAGGGCGAGAGAATGAGAAACTGGTAGTATGGTGCCTAGTGTTAGAGCATTGTCTAGGTTCCCCGATAAGATTTTGAGTGACCCCTTTAATATAGGGAACTTAGGCTAAAAAATTAATTAATAATATTATGTGTATACATTCTGCATCAGTTCTCACTTGAGGTTTCATCATAACAGAACCAATCAAGGTATGGTCGATTTGGGTGTGTGTGTGTGTGTATATATTAACTGAATAAATAGTTTAAGCATAAGTGTAACGGGCTAATCTGGCTTAGCCCCGTTCAAATGTAAAACACGAATATTTTTTGTGTTACAAACAAGTCGTCAAGAGTTAACAAATGAGATAATAGTGTTGAATGCTACGCCCGTAACATTTGTGTGTTTGTTTACATACCTACTTCACCAACTCTTCCGTCGAGTCTGATGCCCCGCTGAAAACAACAACATCGAGGGAACTGGCTGGGCGTGACCTCAGGCAAGAGCTCCGCGCCGGACAACGAACTACAATCAACTGAAAGCGCCGTGAACGATGTTGGCCGACGCGAGTCAATGTTCCAGAATAAAAAGGATCTTTTCCCCTTCTCTTCACCCCATCACGTGGGGTTCTCATAGTATATATTCGCTGGGCCGCTTGGAAGAAATACAGAATCCTGCTGGACACCATCAGGGCCGTTGGATCACAGCGCACTCTCGTCACGTCGGCTAATTCATTGGATCAACGTAGAAATACAGTTCGGGGAGATGGATCCACGAGACAGGAACAAATTACTAAAGTAGTCTAT
>CABFOW010001897.1:91793-109775 GCA_902141385.1 Timema californicum
GGACCAGTAACGTAACTCAATTGTCTGAGTTAGTCCTTCTGGCGCCTCACGCCCCTTGTTGGCCTAGACTTAGGCAATGCTACCTAAAATCTTACTTAGTTTGTATAGACTGTTCTTATTGAGATTACGTGCTAAATATTTATCATGTATCATGTTGTTTCATTAAATTGCATTACTTCTATTTACATCCTTTTTCTTTTTACTTCTCTATATGTATGTATGTGCACCCCTGGGGCTACTATGGTTGATCATGGTGAAACCACAAACAACCAATAATGAAACCCCAAATGTAATAGGACTTGGTGCATAAGTTTCATAATTTAGCTTATGATGAACTATAACAGAACCATTCATGCAAGAGAAATTTACCCTATCCGAATCTAATATGAGACAAACTATAAAAATATATATATATTTATAATTGGATAAATGGTTAAAGCAAAAGTTCCTCCATAATATATATAATCAGTAAAAGATGAACGTTTCATCCTAGAGTAAAACTCCTTAAGTTATTCTACCATGTAACTACTTTAAGAGTTTTGTTGTTTTAAACCTGATGTATACTAACTAGAATACTTAGCGTGAGACCACCAGATCGAAATATTATAAATTTCACCCTAGTATAACCAACCAAGTTATATTGAATGGTTCCAGTTGGGGTTAGTTAGAAAGCTAATGATGCATATTCTCTCCTAACATGTTAATATCGTATCAGTCTCACAATGGTGAAATCAATAATGGTATTACTAATGCTACCAGGCATTAATAATAGAAATATCGTGCTAATCTCTTCTCCTATGATTGGAATGTTATGGTTCTTACGTTGAGTCTTTGATGAGTTGAGCTGACATAGGTTGTTTAAAAATAAAATGACTACATTCATGAGGGTCAGACTTTAGACTTGTAAGGGTAAACTAGACGTGGATTAACTTGAGTTGGGATAGCCTTAATATGGAGACTCCAGGTCAGTCAGACTTAAAATGACCAGGCTTGAGAGGACAAGACTCGAGATAGTTAGACTTGAGATGGGATCACTTGAGATGTACAGTCTTGTTATATGCAGATTTATGTTGGTCAGACTTGCAATGATGAGTCATGAAATGATCAGACTAGTGTTAGTCAGACTTAAGATGACCAAACTTGGGATGATGACACTATTAAAGATCAGACTTATGGTGTATAGACTTGTGAGTGCATGCTTGAGATGGTAGGACTTTAGATTGCTGGATGTGAGATGCCCACACTTGAGAAGGATAGACCAATAATGGATACACTTGAGATGACCAAACATGAGATAGATTGACCTGAGATGGTCAGATTTGAGTTGGTCTAGCTACCCTACGATTAATTTTTTAGACGATAGTGACACTTATAATTTGGAAAAAAATAACTGGTGTTTTATAAAGCCCGAATAAAAGTTCTTACTGGAAAGAGGGGTAAATCGTTTCAAGGGAATGCTTACTATGTAGCAATGGAAAGTTTACATATTCCATTTGAGGAGAAAGAAACACATTATTTTATAGAACATATTTTCCCAAATTTGTTTCTTAATAAACACGATGAGGACATACTAGTGAACTGCTTGGAGAAAAGCGGATAGTACTCGTTAAGGAGCTGTCAGATAGGATCACGAAAACTACTTTCTTATGGTTTTTATCTAATGGGGGGTGAGAATAATGGAATATGCAATGTTTCGCTCAAAGTGATGGTGGTCTAATGTTGTTAAAGTATGAAAAATGAATTTTACCATCCATCAAATATAATGCATATACCATGTATGGATAACGATACTTGTATGATGTAAATATCCGATCACGTTTAAGTATAATGTATAGATAAGAGCAATGATCAAATGTTGTTGTTTATATATGATGTTGGGCCCTGATCCAAGACAAATGTTGTGAAGCACGGTCTTGATCAACCATAATATATAAAATGTAGTTATCATGTATAGCTATGGATACATCTAAGAATGATGTAGAGTTCAGATCAAGTCTAAGTATAATGCATTGTTCAGCTCAACGAGCTAATATCCATGTTTAGGTATGATGAAGGGATTTAATATATGGACAAATGTTGTTAAAGTATGAAGCATTACTTCTATCAAATATAGTGTAACCATAATGTGTGAATATGATCGAGTCTAAGTGTGGCGAAAAGTTTAGATCAAGTATGATATTTGTCTATGATTCTTGAAACATGATTATATGTATTTTAATATTAATGTGAGAATATCGATAAAATATTGTAATACAGTTTAGAGGCCCGTTGGCACGATGACGTCTTTAGGGTTAACTATTGTAGGGTGCATGGTATGATCAATGAACTACTGTTCAATGTATGTTCCATGGCTCTGATAAGTGTCAGATGATTAAATAGCAAGTATGATTTAGGTAAACGTTGGCAAGAGAGGAAGCCAAAGAGGGGGTGAACATTTTCAAAAGCATAACATTTATATCCAAGCAAGAATACTTATTTATCAACTGTTCTGTGTATGTCGTCATCAGGAGGTCGTTAAAGTTGTGTGAACCTGTTCCAAGGCATTGGTAGTGTCCTTTTTCCTATTAGAAGGTAATGTATAAAGTATGCATATTTAGAATGAGAATTTCTGAGACTTCATATTCAAGGGTGATAGGTTTACATTATAAGAGATTTATGGTGTGTCTTTTAAGTAAATGGGGAACTTATCGGTGTAGACTAGAGTTTTAAGACATTAGTACAAATGTAAGAAAATTTGGAATGAACCCTCTAAGATAAGTCGTTAAGCCTAGAATTTTAGAAATCAGTATTAAAGATTACATAGAGGCAATTCGTCGTTTTAAGGTTAACCTGTTTAGCGTCAGGATGCCGGAAATATATCGGTCACGTGTCAGGGAGAAGGGGGCCTTAGGGGAGTCGAGTAAGATATTTTTCTTTGACTATATCTTCTGTTAATACACCCTATGCTTAATGCATTAGGTCTTTAATATAAATTAAAGGAGATATTAATGTTATTAAAATTTGCTCTATATCATAAAAAGTGTTTTATAAAATTGTTAGTTTAGTTTATTTTAGATAGGCAAGAAGTTTGGTTAGTAAGTTTTTACTTCGGCAATGTTATAAACAAATATTAGTACATGCCAGTTTTAATTAATAGTCTTACATTAATGCTGTCAAGTAATCTATTTCCAAGAGATATACTAAGGCCACGTTGAATGGGAAAAGGTTGAGGTTAATGTTTAATATTTCCAAACATCATTTAGATTATAATATTTAGTTGCTTTTAAATTATTAGGATCTTTTAAGTAATGTGAAAAATGTGCGTTCATTTTAGTCAAATTACCGATATATATATATATGTGTGTGTGTAATTTGTAAAATTACTATTTATAACTAGATCTCACATGTCCCTGTATTGTTTAAAATACAACTACATAATCAGAAGTACATACAACTACATAATCAGAAACATATATTCAAATTTGTGTTATTGTTAAACTAAAATTGATATGATTGAGTATTAACTTTATTTATGATTTTATTTATTTCTGCTTAGGAAAATATATATTTAGAGGAATGCAATTCTTTTATTTTCTGAAAATTTCTTCAAATGCCAACTTTTCCTTATGCTAAAAGTGTTTCAGATCTATACGCCATACTTTACAACAATTTATATAAACTAATTATGTAGTATTAGGTAAAGATCTTACATTTGGATGCAAACATGACACAAACTATAACATTAATGTTTTGATGGATTCCCTTTAATCTTACTATACATTTTTGTCATTTTATAACTCTTCTGAACCAGTTCCCAATTTTATTTTGTTTAAATCTCAAGAATTGCTCAGATTTGAATTTGTGGCTTATTTACATTTACGTTAGAAACTCACAAAAGTAAATGTTTATATGAGTCCTAATTCTAAAGCTTGTTTAAAATGTCACATATTCTATCAGAAAATATTTTTTAAATAATTCTGAGTACAATAAATATTACTCTATTACAATACCTAGGTCAGAAAATAGAATAGCTCAACACTGGTGGAACACACACTGGAATGCGTTATAAATAGTATTTGTATTGTAATATTTACTGTACTAAAACTCCTGTTCAGTTCTTGAAGTAAAAGTTTATTTTATTTTATAATTATTGTAATGGAACCTCTCATCTTCGCTTATATGGAATATTTGTAATGTGTTATTACTTATCATAGCAGTAAATTATTTAAATGTCTTAGGTATTGATTATATTAAGGGTGTTTTCCTCTTTAGTTTTTCAATCTATGAAATGTTGTGATTTTCTGTTGAGTAGGATTGAAGTGTTCTTGATTTTCCTTGTCGGGCATCATTGCTTTTTCCTTTTACTATTAGTGTTGACTCAACGACAATCTCATCGAAAGCTGTTCCTAAGGAGGCTGAAAATTAAAATCACAATTTAATAATTGAATTACAATTACTTACTAATATCGTCATTTTATATACAATTTATGTGATATTATTACAATGCTACAACTATATTAGATAGTTAGATATATGATTAAACTGGATAATATTTGAGGATTACTAATGAGGTATCAGATAAAGGAACTTCTATTGACATTGTGAGTAGTAGGTCTCGTTGAATAGATTACTATTCTGATTAAAATTATGTAATGTATTATATTTAGAATTTAAAACAAAACTAAAAACTATTGATGTTCTCAAGATCATGCAATAATTCCAACAGTTCATATCTGGGATGTTTTTGGCGGTTGATGTTCATTTTAATATTTGATTTTCATATCCACCCCTTAGATTAGGTTGTGATATATAACCAAGTACTATTTAAACACAGTCCTACTGATTTTATAATACGTAAATACACCCCGATATAGGGATAGCTCCATCAATGAACCACAAATAACATATCATAAGGGCGTCGTTAAATAAGTTACAGAAACTTTTATATTTTACTTTTTAAATCAGCAGATTGTTCTTTCCCCGGACGTATATTTCGATAGCTAATACATTTGTTGGACCAATGCACATTCAAATTTGTTATTAAAATAATTTAACAGCCATAAAATAAATATATCTGTGATTGACGGTCATATAAATTATTCTATAATAGTGTTTTTTTTACGTTTATCAACGTAAGAGGCAGTATTGGATGAGGCAAAAAATTATTTGCACAGACATAAACATGTTTGTTTTTTATTAATTGCTGTCTGCTTATTTAATCCCTTTAGTTTTAAATAAAAACACTCAAGGTCTTTCCTTAAGAAGTTGGTGTGATAAATTTATAAAATGACATTTTAATTAATTTGGAAGCATTACTCTCAGCTGCCAACACTTCGAGCCAAGCAACACGTAGAGGATGTTCTCGTATGTGTAAATATATTACGAACTACGTCATTTGCTTTACGATTTCTCTTCTTCTTTCTTTTAATTATTCATATTAAGAAATTTGTTCATCAACAACTTTAAGTACCTAATCTAATCTATTTGAACATTAACGCAGAAATTAACAAAATTGATTTAAACAAATTAAAAAGATGGAACATGGTCGATACAAGGGATAACTTCAGAATAACTCAACAAGAATAAACATATGTACACAGTTGCGCGGGTTTGCCCTGCCATCTGGTAAGAATAAGCAAAATTTAACTAAGCAGTACAAATAAAATTCCTTAAGATAACTTAAGAATTATAAATTAACAATAAAAGATTGAAATTTAAATTTTCTTTTCAATTATGCTGTCTAGTTGATTCCACACTTACCCTAGGAGTCATGACAGATTACCCTAAACAATGTGTCTATTAACTTAGCTAGAGAGGTGTTAGGAACTATGGAGGTTCATCTAACATGTTAGTTATAATACAATGCGATTTGTATCATTTTGATTTTGGTGCTAGTACTTTTACAAAAACACTCCTCTTTAATATTTTGTGTTCACAATGTTCTGCGGTACCCCTTAGACCTACATAATAATGGCCTTAGGGGACGGCCAGACTGGGCGCGCGAGCGACTAAAATATAAAATAAAACACATTGGTTGTAGGGATGTTCTATTCATGGGCTTTGAATCGATTCTACGGATCGATCTAGATCAAGAGACGTAGTATCGATCTGGGCAAAAGATTGATTTAACGATTCATATGAATAAAGTTTGCTTTATCTGACTATACTAACCAAAAGTGACGCGCCTAGAAATTTACACCGAGGGGAGGCGTAGGGGTGAGGCGTCCAAATGTATCATTGGGGGGTGGGGCAGCAAAAATGTATCAAGGGGAGGATTGGGGAGGCGTCAAAAATCCATTGATTAGAGGGATGGGGAGGCGTCAAAATGTATAGAGAGGCGGGAGGAGGCAGCAAAAGTGTATGACATATTAAATGCCTCTGAAAGATAATTAAATTATTTCGTGGTAACCACAGAGGGCAGTGATTTAAATAATGTGTGTGGCCTTACATGAAATGTACAATTTGTTTTTGTTTATTTTTACAATTTGTAAATTTAGACGTACTTGTGTGTAGAGGTAGGCTTACTATAATATTTGTATTCCCAATGAGGAGCACTTTAAATGTTTTACTTGAAGAGAAGAATCATTGGTGGTGGAAAACCATATTTATGTAAGGGTAAGGAGGCAGTTAGTAAAATTAGGTATTTTTTAAAGGTGCCATGCCATCACACTCTAAAGGGGGATCCAAGAGCTTCCAGAAGATTCTTAATAAAGTCAAGCTCTATATTGGAGACAAACCATAACTTTAACCACTAGAGCCCAGAAAAGAACGCACTTATTTTCTTTCTTCAGTCACAGAAAATTAATCTTTCAGAAACTGTGAAATCAGTACACCTTATTTGTTTGAATTAATTGTTCGAGAAACAATGATTGAACGAAAACGAAATACACTTGTTGGCATATATCTATCTTGAGAAAACCTCACACCTTTTTGTGGGAGGGTGTGTCTCAAAACTTGGGAATCCCTAGCTTAGTGGAAGTGTAGATTGTAGATGTAAGCATTCCATAACTACTCAAACTCCATGGGGCAAATAATGTTTTAATGAAATGCTTTCAAACAATTGACTTGTTAGCCAAAGCGTCACCATAAATATGTTACAGAATAAAAACGTGATGTGATCATTTACAGAACATAGACATAAAAAGAGCAGATGAGTGAATTATTTTCTTCGCTTTACTAACTGAAGACCAATAATAACTAATTAGTTTCCCAAGATTGCAAGACATGGTTCCGAAATTTTCCTTGTACTAATAATAAACAAAAACATTTCCTAAAGCCAACAAAATTAAATTTCCCTGAATCGATTCGAAGTTTCGATTTCTTTCGATCTTTCGATCCGATCATTTGAAATCGCTAGAAAAAGAATCGATACGTGAATCAAATCGAGGCATTTGAATCGATACAAACATTCAATTAATCGAGGGCAAATAATTGATTTTTGAAAAGATCGATCCAAGATCGAACATCCCTAATTGGCTGTAATGAGAGATGGCCAGACTGGAGCGTGCGAGCGAGCGACTGAGCGCACGCGCTTGAAAGATAGAACTGGTTCTATTTTTCAAGCGCGTATGCTCGACCCCGTACAGTCTAGTTTACAGGCGCTAGGTAATATTATTGTATTGTCCATTGAGTGCTAGGTAAACATCTCATTTTAACATTTTTATTACTATCAATATGTTTGGCACACTTGCTACTAAAGGTCTAATTTAATTAGTAAAATTATAAACTATAATTATATATATATATATATATATAAAAATTGCTATGTTAAAATACTTCAATATTATAATCAAAGAAGACCTTTACAAGTAGGAATCACCATTAGCGCGGAGAGAGGATGAGAAAATTACGACAATATATCACTTGTCAAAAACAACGCTCAGTTCACTGAGCCAAGATTCGAACCTTTGCCTCCTCGTCAACAACTATCGAGAGCTATTTGATAATCATGCGCTCGCTCGCACGCTTGCCAGTTTGACCACCCAGTAGATCACGAGCTTGTCAGTCTGGTCAAACCCTTACTTGTGGTGTTAGGAGACTCCGCATACCCAAAAAAGTTATATTGCCATATTACACCCCCCCCCCCNTTTGATTCTTTTATTATGGCTTTTCTCAGGACGAGGAGGTTGTGGCTCAAACCCCATCTGAGGGTCCTGACGATGGTTTTCTCAGGACGAGGAGGTTGGGGCTCAAACCCCATCTGAGGGTCCTGACGATGGTTTTCTCAGGACGAGGAGGTTGGGGCTCAAACCCCATCTGAGGGTCCTGACGATGGATTCTTATTAAATGGTTTCGTAACCTTCTTATATGCAAGTGTGAGTACATTTCCTCCTCTATTAACATAATAAAATGCATAGAGTCTGGTTGGTAGTAATTATGCTGGGATAAAAAATACAGCTACATCCCTGAATCTAATAAACTAAATATCTATCATACGTAATTCGACATGGAAACTTGTACCAAACATATGAATACATTAATAATAAACTAACAATTTTGATGGCTACTACAAAAAAACAGGAGTGAAATTCGCATAGTCATTCTTTTAGGTATTATTTTTGCGGTGGGCCAAAAATTATTATCCATTCAAAACGTAATTAAATTTGTATTAATATAATATTGTATTTAACCTTACTTTAAATTATCCAACTTTGTTTTCATCTGATAGTGATGTAAGTACTAGAGTGCATTGCTAGTCAATTAACAACTGTAATTTACTGATTGAGGTTATGTTATTATGTTCATTAGATATGGTTGATTCATATTATTAAAATGTCTACTAAAGAAGAAAGGATTTTTTGGTTTAAAACTTAGTACAAAAGTGATTTTAATTTAATAATTGAATAGTGGAATAATTATTTCATAACTGTTCCACCAATACTGAAGATGAAAAACAATTTACGCAAAAGTTTTTATTAAAGTAGGTCTGTAACGGACTGCCACAGGTCAGATAGGCCATCATTAAGTGAGGAAACAAAGCTTAATGTTTTACAAGCGATTATTAAGAGTCTTAAAAAGTTTCTCTCGGGCTTGCTCTTGAACAGATTAATTGAAGAATTTCTGTTCGCAGAACTTTACATAAGGCTAGATTCAAGCATTGTCTCATACATGGCCTGTTAGAAGACGATGCTGACCGTAGGCTGCAATTTTGGGAGACAATGTTAAATGAGATAAAAGAAGGTGACATTGAGATGTTTACTAAAATAACTTGGAATGATGAAGCAACTTTAAATGATATAGTCACGTCAACAGACACAACTGTACCTACTGGTACACAGAGAATCATATAATTGATCAACCTGATATTCCTGTTTGGGATGGTATCTCATGACATGGAGTATTGAGGCGTTGGTTTCTCTATAGCACAGTCACTGCAGAAATATACTTGGAAATATTGACTACATATGTTGTTCCAGGGCTAAAGACTAACTTGAACAATTTCAACTTGCTTTTCTTTCAACTTTTGGTACCTCGGCACATTACGCAATAGTTGTGCGAACCTACATTGGTGAGGTGTTAGATGGAAAGTTATTGGAAGGCGAGGGACAATAGAAGTGCCAACTAGATTTACAGACCTCACACCAATGGGTTTTTCTTTTGGGGCTTAGTTAAAGATAAGGTATATTGTACAAAACAAAACAAAAATTGAGGACTTGAAAATTACTAATTAAAATGTTTTTGAAGATATTGATTTAAAACAAAAACTATGCGAAAAAGAATACTCAAGGGTTCCAGATCGTCTTCAGCAATGTTTCCACTCAGAAGTAAATCATGTGATAAATAATCATTTGGCTTCAATAAAGTTTAAGTACGTTATAATTATACTGTGTACTCTTTGTGTACAATTTGAGAAACATTTTTATAATTAGTCGTATATCTTCAAGAAAGCTTTAGTTCCTTGTACTGTTTTTTAAAGGTTTTCCAAATAATATGTAAAACGTAATGTTCTTACGATTTGGGAAAGATATATAGAAAAAATATATGACAAGCAAAATATTCAGGTAACCTAGAGATTGAGGAAAAAGAAGAGATAAAGGATGACGAAAAAGGACCAAGAATTTTAAAGAGAGAGCCATAAAGGAAAAGCGAAGAAGGAAAGCTGCTGGAGATCACGACTTACTAGCTGACCTTTTGAAGGAACTGGGAAACAATGGATTGATTAAACTGAAAAATACTTATTAATTGGATTTACTAAAAATGAGATTTGCCCAAAAACTTTCTAGGAATGACAATAGTGGCTCTAAAGAAGAGTAAGCAAGAGAATAAATGCAGTGACCCCAGGACAATCAGAATCATCTCTCATGTGGATAAGATCGTGGAAAGAACACTCAACATGCGTCTGAAACAGAAAATGGAAAGTGTAATGGAAGAAGACTAATTTGGATTCAGAAAATAAAAGGAACTAGGGATGCCATCGGGATCCTGAGAATAATTTCTGAGAGAATGTTGGAAATCACAGGAGAAGTCAACATTAGGTTCGTCGACTTGCAAAAGGCGTTCAATAGAGTGAAGTGGAAGAAACTGATGGAAATAATCAAGAAGATTGGAAACAACTGGAGGGACAGAAGACTGATGGCAAACCTGTATCTGGGATGGCGTGTGAAGGATAGGTTGAATGATATATAGAGCAACAGTGTAGAAATAGGAAGAGGAGTGAAACAAGGATGCTGTCTGTCACCCAGTCTGTTCAACTTGTATGGAGAGTGGCTGGTCAGGGAAGCCCTAGAGGGATGTGGTAATTTCAGGATAGGAGGACGTGTCATCAACATAATAAAAGACGCAAATTATCTAGCATCACTGGCCAAAAATAAAAAGTGTTGCAGGAAATGATGGACTGCCTGGTGGAAATTGGTAGAAGATATGACATAGAAATAAACATTGGGAAGTCAAAAAGGATGGTTATTTAGACAAATTAAAAGCCCCTGAAAATCCAAATAGGAAAACAGGAGTTGAAAAACATAGATCAGTTAAAGAATCTGGGAAGTCTGCTGACACGTCAAGGAAATTAGGTCAATAACTGCCATGGCAAGGGAAGCGTCATAGAGGGCAAAGTTGAGGAAAAGAAGAGCTAATGAAGAAGAAGGATTCAAATATCGGATGAATTGAAAGAAAGAAGAAAGTCCCAGGTACTGAAGGAGGAGATAGAGGACAGGGCGCAATGGCGCCTTGAGTTCACTTATAAAGGGATTGTATCAGTCGTATGACCGAGTACCTGATAACATTAATAATTAGTTATAGGGTAACAATACAAATTAAAGTTTCTTTTGAAATATAGTGTTAATGTGGTTTTAATTAAAACTCATTAAAATTTTAGAACAATTTACCATAATTTTTAGTACGCCTTCTTACTAAATATTCTGGCTATACGCATATGTACTATTTTCTTTAATGTGTTAAAGACGAGTAAGGTTGAATTTGGAGGAAATATATTCTCATTTATATTGAGAGAGAGTTGAAACTATTAGGAAAAAGCACCATCGTGTATTAGCCGGGATTATAAACCTGTTATAAAAAAATCATTTAATAATAACTAATTAAAATTTCCCACTGTTAATATATTTCCAATTAATGACCAATTTAAGAATATAAAACTAAATTTATCAACAGATGTTAGGAAATCTTCTTACACACCTGGTTAGTCAATTCTTTATTTTTTTTATGTATATACAACCAAGCTCTTTTGTTCACCGTCCCCCATCCCTATTGCAAATATTTGTGAAACAAATAGATTCGAGAACATTTTCTCTCTTTTCCTCCCTTCTGGAAACAAATATAACATGGTGCAACTTAAAGAAATATAAGGAAATTAAAGAAGCCACTAGAATGATTATTTTTAAAAATATGCCCGAAAATAAGGCTCCTTTCTTCACTCGACTTATAACCCTACTGTGAAACGGTCTGCGAAAAACCAATCTCTTATTTTCATTCGGTACGTAACCTTAATGTATGTTATGGACCGCCATAAGCTATTATTCAATTTTCAAATTTTACCACCAACTCTACAATAAAACGGCCCGCAACCCACTAAGCTATGTAATTTAAGCTGCCATATTTTTTATTCAAACATAATAAATCTAGGTCAATTGCTTTTATATTTAAATAAAAATAAATTTCTTAATAAGAACCCACATTTATATAAAATAATTATTAAAACCTGACCTACATCATCATCACGCCGGATCCTAAAGTAACTCCACAACGGGAGGCTCAACAACAACACACCAACAACAAATCATCCCAAAAGAATATCTCTATAATTTGGCTTCTTACGAAGGTCATCCAACAAAACACTCCCCAGTAGATCTCACTACACAGCCCCGATCTCCTATCCACGGCAGGCCAGTTTCTTGTGAGGGTGACACTGTGTCCTCCTAGGTGGGTGTACAATACTTATTAAATTATTAACTAAATCGTAAAACACACTAAGCTAAATCAACTTTCCATAAATCTTTATTTTTAAAAAGTTTGGCTTTTCATTTGTTCTTTTAAATTTAAACATAAGATATTTCCTTTCCAATGTGTTAATAATAAACATTCATATCAAAATCTCAATTACAAATGCCCCTTTAATTATCACTAAAAATATGACCGGTGATGTTTAAAAATAAAGCACAAGTTTTCATGATTGCTACTTGTATCGTTAATTGAAGTCATAACAATTGGTCATTCACAAGACACTAACTTGTCAAATTACTCCAAACCAACTAAAGAAAATCCACTTCAGTGACTTCATGGACTAACGCGCTACTCTCGCAGTAGACTAGATTAGAATAACCTAGATATAATGAGTAGGCCCTACTCGCAGTATGCCATTGTGGGGCGTCAGAGCTTACAATGCTTTTCTTATGGAGAAATCTGAATTTACACGTTAATTTCACATGTATTTAAATCTAAATAAATTATTTAATGAATTTTTATGTATTCATAAAAACTTAAAATGTACAAATATTAAAATGAAAGTATATAAAATTGCACAGCGTTAAGTAATTACCAGCTAAGAATGGCAAGTTTTGGCGGCAATCCAAAATCCAGGAGTCCTTCCAAAAAAATCGTATGGCAATAGTCTATTAGTTGTCATTTTAAGCTAAACACTTCCGTAATTAAAACGAACTATTATATAAGAGTTGCATAATAATAAATAGTGGCACATTATTACATGTTCCATGTGTTAAATGTATTACTTAGCAGTTTTTGTTTTTGATCAAAAAAAATAAAGCCATCAAATAGACTGTATGTAACTTGTGCAATATTATAAGCAGCGGAGGGGAACCTTATTTGTGTGTGGGATGTTTGGAAAGGGGAGGGTAGAGATTTAACGACTATATTTTTTCAGGGAACACCCCTTCCCCTTTCTTCACTGTAAGGTTATTTTGACCGCACGGGAACTTTTGTCGGCTCGAGTGTCGTCTATAAGTTATTCACGAGCTAAGTTTACCTAGATGACATCTCAAAATGTTACTAGAAGTAATCCCTAATATATCACTACGCCAACAGCTGACATCTATCACTTTGGATGACTGTAATGAAAACAGATGGTAATATATTAATGTGATAGCTAGCCACAATTATTTAGGCCAATATTATTTATATATTTATTTAAGGTCGGACGCAAAGTTTATTTATAGTTTTATTCCCCTTAAAAAATATTAACACCACTTTCACAAAAAACCTCTAAGGAACATAGCTTCAAAATGGCTACTGATGAATCTAAACCATATTATTGAACATAACGGTAAACAAGTTTTTTACAATGATGTGGACACGCAGATGATGACAATATTTTACTTGGTTAAATATTTTAAGATACGATAAAATAATCATAAAATCATTTATTGTATGTAAAAAAAAAGACAAGAATTTTCTCTTTTCCAAGTAAATACGATGCCTGTATTAAAAGGTATTGATGTGTGCACTATATTAAACAATCAATAACGTTCCAAAACGAAAAATAAGTACTTTTAATTATGTTTAAAATATTGTTTCGAGTTGGACAAAAAGAAATTATTTAAAAAAATGAAATAGTATGAGAAAACTTAAGTTTACGTTATTTTAAATGTAATATATAACAGGCAATTAAAGATCTTTACATTTATAACAAAACTGTGATCTTTTACAAGTGTTGGCAACCCAAAACCTAAACATATGATTTTTGAACTGTCATCCAGGTAAAAACCTATCGTGAACAGAATATATGTTTCACGACGTGTTCTATTGATTGGACGGTGTCAGCGCCGCCTCTTGCCTCGGTCAAACACGCCATTATGCTAAATCCAGCATCGTCACTGAAGGCTGTATTTCAGCGAGGCTCACTTGACCGCTAGGTGGCCGACACACCTTGTGTACAGTTCCTCGTCACGTGTCCGAGAAGAGAGCATCGTCGGTGGAGCAATACTTGCCATGGTCTATTATCTATCGTCAGATTTATATGTAAGGGAAGTGAGTCTTGCTTGTTAGGGATAATATAGACAATGTGTCTAAACCAGTAGACATGAGACAAGTGTGACGATCTATAGCTTGTTTTAATTCCCTCTTCTGACTTGTATTCTTCCCGTATTTAGACAAGTTCGTTAACAACAGATCATTTGTAATATCTGGTGTAACTACTTTAGTGGACGACACAGCAAATATTTGAATTGGAATAACAATATTGAGTATGGACATTCCCCATTTTATTAACACTCTCCTCATTAGCCATAAACAAACACACTCGAGCACCATCCAAGCTAGAACCATAACGAATGTTATGTGGTCCAACAATACTACCCACACCAACCAAATATTCATACAACACTTTACCGGGAACAATAGTGTCCGAAACAATAGCCTGTCCTGCCTCTTTGACAACATTCCGTGTCGTCCAGGATACGAACCCGGCACAAATACAGATGACATCGCGAAAACAACTTTTTCAATTTCGAGACTTATCAAAATAACGATCTCGATTTGTTGACGATTACAATACTTCTTTTTTTCGAGGGATCGAGAGAAAGTAATTATAATAGTAGTCTAGTTTCTAAATTAATTGGAATGTACTATCTCTTCTATACTGAAAGAATATATTAGAATTTTGGAAAGAAGAAGGGTTTATCAAATTTAAACCGTTTTGCAGTCAACATTAATAAAATATTAATATACTAATGATATTATTTTATCAGAAATTATATTTTATATCAAAAGGAACAGCTGTGAATTAATTTATCGACGTATGGACATATGAAAAGTGTTGTGGTAAATTTTGTAAGTTTCTACTAGAAACCTACAATCATTGTTTTTTAATGTACTAAAATTAGTAAAAAAAAGTAAAGTTTCACTGCACTGAACTAGAGTGTTTAAATATATTATTGACTAGCTGAATCACTGTTATTCGCACGGGATATTGCGTTATTATTCATTTTAGGATGAAAATGAGTTTTTGTTTGAAGCTTAATGGCATGGTTCTTAGCGCTACCCGAGAAACACCGCGAGGAGATGACCATGTACCGTTTGATGGGGTGTTTTATTTTCGGCAGGCCCCCTTGCCTACTGGCTGGGGCGTTATCAGCTGAACGCGGCTGTACAGGTCCTCTCTTCAACACCACACACGACCCCGGGCCGGGCCCTCTCACTCACACAGACACTACAAACACCACAACATTCAACAAAATATCAACTAAAGATTCCTACCGTCTCTTGGAATTATATATTAAAACGTAATTACATATTTTAATTAATTGTCTGTACCAATTTTTCTACCCCTTGGAAGCATATACGGAGTTAAAAATAATTGCTATTTTTTTCGAAGGTATTATTAGAACAAAATTAATGGATTATTTACCTTCTAAACGTTTAAAAAGAGTTTATAAAGCAATATTTTTGATCAGGGTAGTTATCCCTATTTCAGCCCCTTAACCACAAAACATCGGAATGAAACATCTTTAATTTCCTAAATAGCTTATAAGGAACACCTGTTCCCAATTTCAGGCCTCTAGCTTCGTAACTAGCTGAATCACTGTTATTCGCACGGGATATTGCGTTATTATTCATTTTAGGATGAAAATGAGTTTTTGTTTGAAGCTTAATGGCATGGTTCTTAGCGCTACCCGAGAAACACCGCGAGGAGATGACCATGTACCGTTTGATGGGGTGTTTTATTTTCGGCAGGCCCCCTTGCCTACTGGCTGGGGCGTTATCAGCTGAACGCGGCTGTACAGGTCCTCTCTTCAACACCACACACGACCCCGGGCCGGGCCCTCTCACTCACACAGACACTACAAACACCACAACATTCAACAAAATATCAACTAAAGATTCCTACCGTCTCTTGGAATTATATATTAAAACGTAATTACATATTTTAATTAATTGTCTGTACCAATTTTTCTACCCCTTGGAAGCATATACGGAGTTAAAAATAATTGCTATTTTTTTCGAAGGTATTATTAGAACAAAATTAATGGATTATTTACCTTCTAAACGTTTAAAAAGAGTTTATAAAGCAATATTTTTGATCAGGGTAGTTATCCCTATTTCAGCCCCTTAACCACAAAACATCGGAATGAAACATCTTTAATTTCCTAAATAGCTTATAAGGAACACCTGTTCCCAATTTCAGGCCTCTAGCTTCGTAAGAAGTGTGAGAATTGGTGGTGAGTCAGTCAGTAAGGGCTTTCGCTTGTATATTCAGAGAGATAACAAACCAATAGTTTTTCGTTAAATATACCAATAATATTGTTATGTCTTGCATTTTGGTGAATATCTTTATAAAATTTATATTAAATCTCTAGGTCGATAATGTTAATAATTCTGCTTACGTTTTGAATCTTGGGCACTTGCGGATGGCATCAGTAAATATGCACAACACACAAAGGTCAATGCAAAAACCAATATTTTCTGTCCCTTCATTACGTCAACTGGCGTGTTCTTTCTGAAAAAGATAAATAAGTACACAAGCAGGTATGAGGTAATTATGTAGGTTTATTTATTTAATATAAAGAGAACGAAATAATCACACAGGAAATAACAATAACTTGTATGCAGCTATTTTGAGTACATATTTCACTTATACAAAATTAAAACGACATTAGAATAAGAACCTTTGCAATTATATAAAAATCAATAGTTTCTCAGAGAACTAGTATAGAATTTAACAGACTAATTAGCTATTATATTGAAATTTGCGTAATAGTAATGTCAAAAAGTTATGATGTAAGTAAGATTTAAAAATGATCTAAATGATTGAAGGATTATTCTAATTTTATTCTCAAATATCAAAAATAATGTTATGAATATGGATCAACTTACACTAAGAAATGAATACTTCCAAACGAAGTGCTTACCGCAAGACCGAGTACCTCAAAGTGAATATGAAAACACCAAACAGTATATAAGCACTATTTCCTGGTTTATTTTCAAATACTAGATGAATGTTATTTTCTCGCTTGACTCGCTGGAAGGGGAAAGGGAAAGCAAACAAATAGAACCAGTTTCGTGTGATCGTATTAAATCTACGTACAGTAAGAACACTGTGGGAATACCATCACAAACAATGCAAACAATATTTATTTGTGGTCAATATTAACATATTCTTTACTATATTATTGGTATTATTTTATGGGATTGATATAATATATCAAAAGTAAAAGCTATTTATCGCATGACTTGACGTATGAATACAAATGATCAACTTAGTAATTGTTATATACCGTGTTCCTACTATAGTTACGATAACTATAAAAACAACGTCTTATCCAATGACTGTCAACAAGTTTTCTTGCAAGAATAGGTGTGGACCTTCTGATATTGATTTAAAACAAAAAGCACTTAAGTGCCAGTTATGAATCTCTTAGAGCACTATGAGCAACTCCAAGTGCTGACCTTGTCATTATTATATTAGATTAATTGCAAGTCCAAAGAGGAAAGGGAGTTTCGAGGTGGTGTTAGGAATATGTTATAGTTACTGCCCTAGATGCTTGATTTGTTAGAGTTTTGGTGGGGGTAGGGGGGATGAATGGGGGCGGGGGGGGG
>CABFOW010001897.1:109924-122972 GCA_902141385.1 Timema californicum
GGAGATGGGAAGGCTCTAGGGTAGTTTATTTTTGAAACCCACTATACAAAGTATTAAATTATGTTATTTATCTCATATAAAGTTATTCGTACATTATTTTTAACCTATGTCAGAGAATATTGTTAATTTAGAAGCCTACGTATGAGCAATTATATAACAAAGGCTGAATGTTTGAATATTATTCTAAAAAGAATTAAATATAGAAGTTAAGCAAGACTTTCCAAAATCAAATCTTGAAATTAATATTGATTTTAAAAATATTATAGCTATTATTCTGTAGTGAAATAAATGCCCCTAAAAGGATGCAATAACGTTCATATCTGTTGAGTTGGCTATTAGTGAATATATATATATATATATATAATTTGTAAATATTTTAGTGCTACATATTTGTTATATACCATAACATACTTTAAAATAATAATAACTCTCCGGCATTAGGAACTCTAAAGTTCATAACTACACTTACAAAAGTACGCAACCTATCCCTATCTTGAGCTAGTTCTATCCAGTCCACCTCATTACAATCTATCTCTATCTTTAGCTAGTTCTATCCAGTACACCTCATTACATATCATCTCTATCTTTAGCTAGTTCTATCCAGTACACCTCATTACATATCATCTCTATCTTTAGCTAGTTCTACCCAGTCCATCTCACTACGCCCTATTTCTTTCAGTTTCATTCTAGTGTTATCCCCTCTGATGGGTCCAGGTGTTCCCATTGTGTTTACAAGTCAATACACTGATCAAGGTTGTAGAATCTTTCATTCACGCTAAGTGTCCATCCCACCCTAATCTACGAGATTTGATTATCCTAACAATGTAGTGTGAACTTTTTTGTGTGTATATTTTGAGTTTTTCTTTACTCGAAAGCAGGCAAGACGCAAACAACTTACTGACCGAGAAATAGCAATCATCTCCCGACAGTGATATTTTTCTAATTTCCAATCTAATAACGTTATTGCTAGTTTAAATTGTTTCTAAATATTTTAATTCACAAGCCATATCAAATTAAATGTTTTTCAAAGTAGAATCTAAATTAAAGTCCTATATCCGCACGCTTTTTATGATCATATACTTAGTCTTTTCAGTATTCATACCTGAAACTATTTCCTTACTACCCCCTAATAAGAATTAAGTAATATGTTTCACTAAATAGTTAAATTCAAAATATTTCATTGTTAAAAAATAATTAATTCCTAAAATAGGTCTTAAGTTTTTGTAATATTTGAACGCCGTGTTTTTATTACTAGCCTGAAACACTCTCAAAATCTTTAGTCAAATCAAAATGATCCGATATTTATGCATATCAGGATAGATTGTGCCACGCTCATGCACCACTGTGCTACACCAAGTCTATAAAATATCAGGTTAGATTGTGCCACGCTCATGCACCAACTGTGCTAGGCCAAGTCTATATCATATCAGGTTAGATTGTGTCACGCTCATGCACCACTGTGCTAGGCCAAGTCTATAAAATATCAGGATAGATTGTGCCATGCTCATGCACCACTGTGCTACACCAAGTCTATAAAATATCAGGTTAGATTGTGCCACGCTCATGCACCACTGTGCTAGGCCAAGTCTATATCATATCAGGTTAGATTGTGATAGATTGTGCCACGCTCATGCACCACTGTGCTACACCAAGTCTATAAAATATCAGGTTAGATTGTGCCACGCTCATGCACCACTGTGCTACACCAAGTCTATAAAATCACACAAATGAAATTCCCATTAAAACATTACTAGCCTACACAATTTCAGCATTGACATATCCTAATAAACACAATACCACAATGGTTAGTTACATTTCTATATTATCTCAAAACCAATGATTTATCAATTATTATTTAAATAATTAGTTGGTGTAAGCCCCACCACTCAAAAAATAACCACATGCTATAAATCCTGCTTAGTTGGTTGAAATTAAATACGATAATGACTACAAAAAATATAAACAAATAAAAATAAAATCCAATATACCAGGTTTCAGTAAACCTTACCATAGGCTGAATTAAAACATTATCTGCCAACAGCTATGTGATTATATTTGGCGGTTTCTAGAAGAGTTATGTCAGTCAATATTGTCATTATTTTTGTCACTTATATAGTTTATTATTTCTCCATTTAAAAGTGTTGATTGAATATCAACAAACTATCGGCAAATAATATTTAAACATATATATTAATTTATAAATCTAGAAACCCATGTCTGTAATACATTATTATTGTAAAAAGGAAGATAATATTGCTCTCCGTTTATAATTAAAATTTAGTCTTACATTGACGAGCTCCATTACGGCACTATGGTATAAGCTGCACCATAGCGCAAACACGTTTTCCAGTTTGCTACCTTTATGGATAAATGATGTTTACAGTACAAACCTGATCATTTCTGTACACAGCTTAAAGATTTACTAAACATGTAATTAATTATATAAAAATATTATTTTCTTAAATTGAAGTTTTGGCTCATTATTCATTAAAAGGTTTTAGGTAATACATTTTAAATGTAAGTCTGACTCAATTTTACACTTGTGTCTTGACTTTATTTGATTAAAAAAACTATTTAATCAAGGGTGAGTATATTAAGCATCATGTGTATTGCTAATTTATTTAATATTTCTGCTTAATTTCTGAAAACATACTTATTTAAAACTGAATAATCTGTTCTTTTTGATTGTGTTACAAACATTTTCGATTTGAAAGTATAATTAAAAGTCTTGAGGGATATTGTCATGAATGTTACCTAAGATTAAAATAAAATAGTAACTCTCATGCCCACTAAGATATCTCTTAGAACGTGTATTATTATTATGGATATTAATATTATCATTAATATTATAAGAGTGTTGGTACACACCTTGAAAACAGGAAAAACCTGGTGAAATATGAGAGTTTGGTGTGACAGGTTTACGTTATTGAATGTAAAATCCAAATGAGACCAGTTAGGTTTGGTTCGATCTCTTCAAATGTGAGTCAGAGACCATAGCATTTTAAACGTTGTTAAAGAGAAGTCCTAATGTCAATTGCACACACGTTCATAGTGGAAGTCTCTCCAGACAATACCAACAGTACCAAAACGCTAACATGTAATTGTAATGTGCAAAAGCATTTATTTGTAATTTACAACAAAATAAAAAAAATGACTTATATTTTGTCTGACTACTTAAAATTGAAAATTTGGTCATGTCGGTGGTACAGTTGATGGATTTGGGGGCAGTGTGAATTGAGATGCTGACCAAATAGTGTCGAATATAACAGATATTGTAACTACAGAGAAAATGTGTTATGAAAGGAAAGAAGAATATGAAGGCCTTCTTACCAAAATGACCCAGCCAAGGTCCAGATACAGTTGTTGTTGATGGTAAGGAGATACTTTGAAATCTGCACCCCAAACAATGGAAGTTCTTCAAGTGATTTCTCTGGAACCTCTTTTAAAATATCCAACAAGCAAGTCAACAGTATGTGTGTACCTGTTCCAATTATTTATGCAATCTAGGACTGTATTGGCAATAAATAATCCCAATTATTTCACTGTTAAGAACACAATACAAGTTTTGGAAATCCTATTGAATATTTTGGATAGTGAGCAATTGTTCGATACGAGGCTGAAATTTACACAGGCAAGGATGTAAGGGAGATGGGTGTGAAGGTAAATAGATATATTTTATGCACACCTCTGGTCAAAGTAAAAATAAGTTTTTATAATCAAGAACTAGGGTAACATTGATTTATATAGCAGATTATGTTGTAACCTACCTGTGTATGAACAACCAAATATACTCCAATCGGGGCATGTGAAGGTCCCAATGAGATTGTGAGAATAAGTACAACATTTTATTGTAGTTCCTGCTTTCACTTAAGTCAAAACAAATGATAATTAATTATTGGTTTTGGTTTTAAAGATAATTACTACATGGCTATCTTTGATTAACATTATGTATTGGTATTATCAATATTTGTATCTGTAGCTAGATACAAAATGAAATTATATTGGAAAAATTCATTACAGACATGAGTGCTATGATAAATGTCATAATATTAGTGCGGTTGACCTAACAAACAGCCGCATGAGATCACTGTGAATAGAGTGTGTATTGTGATGGTGACGTCAGCATGGCTGGTGATGTCACAATATTTATCGGGTTAATTTCGGTTGGTTTCTCCCGGTGAGGATATCCTTTGGCATTTGAGGTAATTGGCCCTAGCATTGGCGTTTTAGAACCGATTGGTCATATAGGTATATTATTGTGATGCGTGTGTCGTTGGGTAATTGACTTTAACGTTGGCGTTTCAGATTGTTAATATAGGTTAATTATTGTGAGGCAATCGTGTTCAAACTCGCGTTGAAGTTGACAAGCAATTGTGCTGTTTGTGCTGTTTGTGCACAATCCTACCTATATCAGTATTTTATGTGTGCCCCAATTGATCGAATGCGTGTGTCTGGATTTGGGTTGTCATGGTAGTTCTTTGGGCATGGTAGGGGTGTATTTCTATTAATGAGAGCATGAAGCCCCTGGCATCGCTTATTTATTTGTTGCCATGCCTTGACTGTAGTCACAGAGAATGCGTTAATTCGGTCAGTTCCCCACCTCTCTAAGAATCGACGTGATGTCAAAACCCTGGTGGATCGTCAGGAATAGATCATGAGTGGGGTCATTGACCTTGTTTGTAACAGTTCAATGTCACAAACCTGGCCAGTTCAATCCTGCCCGTCACTAATGGTGGAGCGTTCACTGGCATCCTCTCTCGATGGCTCTAAAATAAAGTGTAAAGTACTGAACTGGTACCCCTGTCGCAAGCCTCAGAATCTATTTTGGGACTCGAAACGCTGATATCAAGAGGGATGTCACAACCATGGTGGCTCAAACACGGTGGTTCGACAAGTTGAGCGAGCAATAAGTGTTGTAGCAATTCTGTCACCAGATAGGCGGCTTGACAAGACGAGATAGGAATGTAGCATCCAAAAGGGGCAGATGCCACAAATACATAAAAAAAAAATTATAAGATGGGGGGAGTTTAACCCAGAGCGAGTGCCGAGACGATCAAGGTTGTAAATGCAACCTAGGCATTACAGTCCCACAACTCTCGACCCTCGAACTAGTTGTGGATATCAAATAAGTGAGCCACTATCTAATCAGACAGCACGAGACTGCAGCCTTCATAAAGTTTATATAAATTATAATGTTTGATGTGCATACCTCGGGAATAATGGGACATATATTAGCAAGATAAACAAACAGATCTCGGAAAATTGATTTTTATTAACAACGCTCTACTGATGCGTAAAAGTATAAACAATAGTATACCATTTAAATTGGTTAAAGGGAACCAATTGAAATATTCCATTTAAAGTTGAACATAGCATTTTATATCAGCTTATTGCGTACGAGAGACAAAATCAAAGACTTAACAAATAAAGTCATATGGTACTATTTAAAATAGATTGAACATTAAGGTAAACAAAAATCTCTATCTTAAAGAGACGGCCTTCCAGTAATGACAGATATATATAACTATCAAATATTTTATCATTAAATGTTTAATTCCTACATTTACAATCAAAGATTTACTAACCAATAAAAGGAGTTTTGTAAACAATAATAAACTATCACAACTTAACCAATTAAGATTACTCTTTTAAGATTTAACCTGTTACCAACATATATCAAATATATAATCGTCAGCCAAGAGAAATGGCGCCAAAAGTCGTTACATATACAAATTTATCCTTCGACAAAAACCATAATAAACTCTCGTCAAGACCCAAAAACGGGTATTCGTGAAAGTTATTAGAATAATTCTCAAAATTATCATGATCAAAAACTTATCAAACCTATCGTAATATCAATTATATTTTTGATTACGCGCAAAGACCTCTTAATACCAAAGAGTAAAAGAATGCTCCTAACCATACTCTGTTACGTTATTATATTTTAAATGTGTGGCCAAAAAGAGAATTTAGAAAAATAATTATTAAATATAAAGTTCCATAAGGCGAAACAGAATTTTGATCTTACATTGTAATAGACGAAGAAAGCCGGAGCTTTGTGTTATTCCTACTAAGACATAGGCCCAATTGTGACGATATCGGTACAGAAAGCATAATATATACCCAACTCAGTGGAGAAAGACAGGAGAAGGGGGGAGGGTATAGTTCTGGATCGTCCATGGAAGAATGTGGCACTTTGGGGAACATTCTAGTACGGAGACTCGCCATTGCGCATGCCCGGCCAAGCCAGCAGCCGCTCTGATTGCCACGCCTCAGGCTCTCTTAGTGTTCCGTTAGGCCGGGACCGTGAATGTTCGTCTCGAGAACTTGAGCCGTTGTTCCATGCGAGTCTTGTCAGGAGGTGAATGCGGTAAGTTTCTTCTATAATGTTGTTGTTTACGTCTGTCTTGTAAGCCCAATGCTACAGGAATAATTATAGTCAAACCTGATGAGGCAGTAATCTATGACTGGTGCCATATTTGTGGCTCGACAAATATAGACAGGAATAGATCACATATTTTAACACAGACCTGGTGCCAGATTAAGGGTTCGACAATTCTAGACACATATCTGGTGTCAGATTGGTGGCCTAACGTGTTGAAATACGAATAGCGCAAGAGACAGGTTTTGAGTGAATAAAACACGATATTACTATATTACTATACATTTTTACACGATTTACACATATATTCATTCATACTTTTTTCTACAGTGTCTCTTAGCTGTGTTATTAAAATGGACTTGACGTTTATAGTAGGTAGCACTGATCAGATCCTGGTTTCAGATGTGTGTTTCCACCGTAGACTGTTCGAGGTCGTTGACATTCATGGTCTCTGTTGACGTCTCACATACATTCACGACGAGTGTGTCAATCAATTCGTCGCAATATCGGCTGACGGTTGTCAACCACATATCCCGTCAGTTTACGGCAACGTCGGTCAGGTTTCACACTTTGCAAAAACGCGAACAGTTAGGTGCGAGATAGGTGACCCATTTGAGTCCAGAGTCATGTTCCTCACTGACAATAAACATACGGTCACCATACATGTGTTTCAAAAGAGGTTTCGTTATTAGTCAAACTAATTTTCTGAGTAGAATGTGTGTTACTGAAAACTTTGATATGACCGACTTGTAATTGCCCACTTCTCGCCAATCTGTAGAGTTTAACACCACACAATTCCTTACATAATTTTCTAGACGAACAAAGGAGTAAATTGGTTCTTGACACTAATGACGACGATTACTCGTTTAGCATCGACGACTTTCAGTAGAAAAGTCTTGTAGGAAATAATGTTTTATGGTGATTAGACGCAGGATCCTAAGGGGTGAACGGACGCCAACCTTTTTGAAAAATGCGTTGTCATATCTTAACACTTTGACGTCGTTGTATGAATGATTGATGGGTAAGAATAAGGCCAGAAAAGTTTTCATTGGAAAGTTTTGTGTGTGATAGAGAAGGTGTATGAGACAACAACGACCACAAACTTCTGAGGCTATACCCGGAAACTAAGCCATATTGTGAGACCAGCGGGAACTGTTTTACATATAAATGTTAAATGTGACTTCATACGGGGGGGAGGGAAACCCAAAATGTTAAAGTATTCTTCCACATCGTTATTGTCGATAATAATGATGAACCAATGAATTCCAGACATGGTGAGACGAACCGTATTAATGATAAGAGTTGTAGGACGTGTTATTCCTATGGGTAGTTGATTAGTAGGGAAAACACCAAAGCGTAAAGAACTGAAGCACGAGTTTGTTTTAACCACACGTATTATGGTGTGCGAGTCTATTTTCAATCATCCAATATTGAAATACTCAAATGATGGCAGCTGAACAGATATTACAAACAGAACTATGAGCCATACACATGGGGCAGAGATGCAGCAGTAGACCTAAATTCAGTTGACCTATAAGTCATTTGGCCTTAAATTCATTTGGCTTAAAATTCGTTGGGCCTAAAATTCATTTGTGATATTATTCATTTTGCCTAAATGTCAGTTGTCCTAAAAGTCATTTTTCCTAAAGTCATTTGGCCAAAAATTCACATGGCCTTGAAGTCATTTGTCCTAAAAGTCGTTTGGCCTAAATTCAGTTGGCATAAACTCAGATGGCTTAAAATCAGTTGGACTAAGGTAATTTGGCCTAAAGGGAATTTTAAATTAAAAGAGAGTCGATGCTTTTAAGTACGGTAGGAGTCCTAAATGTCATTTGGCCTAATTTTATTTGGCCTAGAAGTCATTTAGTCTCAATGTCATTTGGCCTAAATGTCAGTTGGCCTATGTTCATTTAGCTTGTAATTCATTTGTCCTAAAATTATCTAGCCTAACTATAACGTTAAAACCTTCAGGTATCTTCGGAATATAAACAGTTAGATTTTACATCTGAATATAGATAGCACAAGTGGTGCTAATATATTTCTAAAAACATATATTTTACTTAAACATAGACTTACTATACTTAGGGGGAAATGTCTTCTGCATGAAGTCATAGAAGGAAAGGTTGAGGGAAAGAGGAAGATTCAAATACGAGATGAATTGAAGGAAAGAAGAAAATGTTGGGTGCTGAAGGAGGAGGTAGAGGACAGGGTGTATTTGTGGTTTAAGTTTCACTAACAAAAGAAATAGACCTGTCGCAAGACAGAACACCTAATAATAACATGGGATTAACGACCTGTTGTCCTCCTTCAATGTCGCAAAGGTTTAATTCTGGTTTTCTATGTCGCATTGGGTTTTCCCTGATTACTAGCACGAGTTTGGCGGCTCGAGAAGACAGGAATAGATCGTGACTTTGAAATCATGAGATATTACATGAGGTCATTGACCCTGGAAACCCTCACCCGGCAAGGGGACCCTAACCTATGTGTCGTGCAGACGTGTTGCAAGGCCTGCGTGCATATAGATGCAAATGACCATCATTGCGCTGCCTGTGGGGGCGATAGGACCCGCGTATTCAAGGGTGATACCACAATGGCCCAATTTTTCGGATTTATAGAGAAAATTAAAGCAACAAAATTTAAGTATATCACCCTACTAGGCCATAATGTGAAAGGTTATGATGAGAGTTTTATTTTAAAATATATGATGGAGGTTAAAAAATGGACTCCAGAGCTTATAATGAACAGTGGGAAAAACATGTCCATGCGTTACAGCCCGCTCAACTTTATTGACTCGCTGAACTTTCTCCCGATGTCGTTGTCCAAAATGTCCAAGACATTCGGCTTGGACGAGTCTTTCGCCAAGAGACATTTCCCACATTTTTTCAATAATAAAGAAAACGCGGGGTATGGGGGTCCCTTGCCGCTAAAGGAGGACTACGGCATCGGTGAGATGTCAGCTGAGGGAAAGGAGCACTTTGAGAAGTGGTATGACAAGTTGGTCAAATAAAATTATGTCTTTGATTTTAAACGCGAGCTGGAACTGTATTGCGTGAATAATGTAGAGATCCTACGGAAGGCCTGTCTGATGTTTAGAGAGATGCTCATGGAGAAAGCAAATGTGGATCCTTTCAGAGAGGCGTGTACGATAGCCGGAGCGGCCATGTTGGTTTACCGCTGAAGTCATCTTAAGGAGGATACTATCGGTATTATCCCTAACGGTGGGTATCGGTGCACAGACCAACAGTCGCACATCACTGTACAATGGCTCTGCTGGGAGGCCCATCAACGTGGTGTCTCTATTCTTCATGTAGGTAACGGCCGGGAGGAATATGTGTTAGGGCGACGTGTAGACGGTGTTGTTAAAGCTGGAGATACCATCACCGTTATTTTGTAGGACATTAATTATCCAGGGGAGTTTTTCATACATTCAATACGTTATCTCATCTGTGAACTAAGCAGTGTCTAAAAAACAGAAATTAATTGTCGTTTTTCTTGAGTCTTAAATTTGTATCAATTCAAATATACTTTTAATACATACACATTCCTTTTGAGAGCCTTTGGCAACGATATGTTTGGAAATAACAAGAAATCAATTATAAATCGCCTTGGCAACGAGTCTTTTGTGATCTAAACCAATATTAATAATCCCTTGCATATAATTTGATAATACTATTTGCAGTAAAAGAAATCTTGATAAAATTATCTAACAGATTTTAACAAATAAAATCTCAATTTAAAGGTTAAATAAAGTTCCAGGATTTCGGCAAAAATAGTAGATTCCAACTAAAAATCCATTTTCACAGCGAATATCAAGCTTTTCATTTTTTGTTTGCAATACTATGAGAATCTTGATTAAACCATGGTTGTAAGTCTATAAATAAAATATTTCTCTTTGGTTTGAATAAATATAGCTCAATCTCAAACCTTAAGATGCGTCCACACCAAGCAACATAGTTGGCTACTTAAGTTGCCAACCAATAGTATGAATGTTGACAGTGTTCTTCAACAAGGTGTCCAGACCAAATAAACAATGTTGTCAGGACATACAGTTTATTTTACAGGAACAAACTTTTAGGATTTCTGTGAAAGTTAATAGATTCCCAAAATTTATCCCTGCGCCAAATTCCATATGTAAATCTGTCACTTTGACACTAGGTTAATTAAAACACACGCGGCTTATTAAGCTATATACTGTATTGGAAATCTATTAGAGCCAAATGTCTGATGTTATTAAAGACGGGATATTAAAATGACCGTTTGAACACTTATTTACTGTATTTTGTAAGGATGCTATTTTTTGATTTAAAGTTGCCTTTTCAAATATTTACAAATGGCGAACTGTCAGATTTCACTTAGTGACGCCAATACCCAATACGATTGCTGTACAGTACATAGTGAATTTAATGAATTAATACTAGCTATATTTATCTCATTTTGCCACAATGGTAACATTTTTAATATAATAATAATCTTTATTAATTATGTAGAAATAAATTTTAAAGTAATTCATAATTAAGTATTATTTAAAAATCATAGGGTACTGTAAAACGTTTTTTATAATGTAAAATGTTAGCTACTTTCTATCAAAATCGTCGTTCAAAAACTTTGCTCCTATAAAAAATAAATTTTATTTACAGGATGCTGAGCGAGGAAGATGTGCTGCTTGCAGCTGCGTTAAATGTTGTAATTTTTACTGTGCGTCCAGCTAGATGTCGATTGTAGGCTCGTCCTCTCCAGAGTCACCAAAGTTATGCTGGAAAAGATTTATTGCTGGGTCTAAAATGTGATGAATATGGACTTTCTTTAAGTGAAATAAGATGATCATGTAATTTTAAGAATACCAAATTCACAAAGCGCGAATGAACACAACTTTCACAGGACGAGACTCCAAGCAAAATGAATGCTGATTACTATGATTCCAACAATGTTTCTCCGGTATATATTGACCTCAAAAATGCTGCCAATAATTGTTACCAACATTTCTTTGATGTTTACCACTCACTGACGGAAACTGTCAACATGTCACCAACACTCCCCACCACGAATGTTGTCAATTTGTAGAACTGTTTTTTCGAGTTTTCGTTGACAAGTGCATCGTAAACACGTGTTTCCAACAATGTTTCTGTGGTGTGGACATATGTGGTACAGTGCAAAGAATAGAAAAACTATGGCTAGTGTTTATATACTAAACAAACCAATGAGATAGGTTAGAAATATTGTTTTGTTGCTATGTTAATTTTTCTTATTCTTTATGCTTGAATACCAAGCGCTGATCACTAAGTGGCCGTTATAATAGCTCAGAGCCATCTTGGGTGAAGGAACAAAGCGTAGGGCTTATATTTATCCCTGGGATTTTTAAACAACACGATATCATATGCGTTTATGTAAAAGTCTCTTTGGCACTTACCCTGGTGGAGTGGAATATATTTTGTGTAAGGTACATGACGCTAATATTTTGATGATGGCTTCCTTTGGTGGAAAGAACGACGACCACTTGGTTGGCTTCACGCATCAGGTCAATCATGATAATTAGCAGTGGAGAGTTATTACAGTCGCAATCCATTTCCGGCAAGCCCTTACAGAATATGACACGTGGCCCTTGCCCATTCTGTTTGATTCCCGGTTCACATAAGGCACAATGCCATGTGATTATTTTTTTTAAATTTGAAGTCACACATTGTGTTCAAGTGACTGGTAATGTGAGTGACAAAATGTAACTTTCCACAGCTACTGGTGATAGCCGAAAAGAGAGGTTTCAACTTGTCCATAATGTTTGAGACTGATCTTACAAACTAAATGCACTTGTATTTATAAGATAGGAGGGTGGGGTGGGGGCGTGTGTTTGGGTGTACACGTTCAAAGACAAACATAAAACTTTAGAATATCTATATACTATCGCAGCCTACACAAATGACACAGTAATGACAGTTTATGTAGATATATATGCAAAATATATATATATATATATATATATACACTTGCATATATATATATATACAAGTATATATTGTACCAGGAAAAGTATAAATGTTTCGTTGTAGAGTAAACAATAAAAAAATTGATGTCGTAGCGGAAATAATGGTCATGGTACTAAACAACTCAGACAAAAATATTTAAGCAATGTCCGATCAATAAAGTCCAATTTAAAGAATATTTAAATATAATATAAGTATAATGAAAAAAAATATATTAAACATAGTCAATTTACATTTTAAAAAGCATATCCATTCAAGAAATGAATACTTACAAACAAATGATTTAATTTGAATATAAATAATCGGCTAGTTTAAGGACTGTACTGGTGGATGAAAAATATATAAAACATATCCTGGCTTCATTAAATAAAGCAATGAAATAATGCATGATTTTCATCCAGAAAAAATATGAGAAAATCTCATTTCATTAACAAAATTAATAGTATGTCAGTATGATGTGCCTCACTGTTCAGTCGGCCCTTGTATCTTTCCTCCACACTTGCACCGGCCACTCCAACCACCCTCCCTACTTCCTGAATCCCCCCCAGTCCATATTCTCTGAGCCGTCCGTGACGACTCCACCTCAGTACACAGTGCCAGCGCTCGGTGAACAACGCAAGCCGTGCCTCACCCCAGCCTGGTACTAGTGGCTCTGGGCCAGCTGGCAGAGCTAAGGGGAAGATTCCTCCCA
>CABFOW010001898.1:0-59244 GCA_902141385.1 Timema californicum
GATTCGAACCTCGATCTCCCCGTCCTCAGCAGTCGAGCTCAACACGACATGCGCGTTAGCCAACTACGCCACCGAGGCGGGTAGGGAAACAAATAGCTAGGAGAAGGGGAGAGGAGTAAGGCAGGGGGGTTTATGTACATCAATTGTTCTTTTAAACCCATATAGAGGAAGATTTTTAAGAAAATGGAGTTTTCACATTAGGAGGACGTATTATAAGTACAGTGAAATATTCAAATGGCTTAGTAGTAGTAGTGAAGAAATAAGAACAGATTCACATGATGGTGAAAAAAACTAGTGGAAACAGGAAAAGGACATGGAAAAAAAAATAGAGAGAAGTCGATGTAAATTGAGTTATCCTAGAAAGAAGAACCACTAATCAATGAGGTGGGATATCAACAGCTAGAAAATGTGGAACGTTTAAAATATTTTGGAAGTCTTATTGCGACATATGTGCAGTGTACAAGAAATATAAAGTCAAAAATAGCAAAGGCCAAGGCTTATTTAAATAGAAAAAACTGGATCCGATATGAAGAAGGGGCTGCTGTAGGAGGCTTGAGCAACGTAAATAGATTCCAACAAAATCGATTATACCCCACAGAAACAAAAGTACGTATACTTGTAAAAGCCATAGATAGTAACTAAAATAACCTTGATGTCACCTATATAGCGCGACTTGCTGGATATACAGTATGGTGATAGCAATATATTTCTAAAATAATCAATACACTTACCCAGCTTTATATTAACACCAGATAAATATGTACCTCACGATGTGTTGAAGACGACTTAAATAACGAAATGACAAAATAAAAGGAAATAAGTGGAAAATTTCACATCATCGTTCTCAACATCCTACCTACATAAATAATTACGACCAACTTGTAAACCAGTAATTAGAACATACAAATCTCACAAAGTTGATCTTAAATACGAGATAGTAGGATTTTTCAAACTAAAAACACAAATTAAAATCCTTAATTGTATCAACTTGAACGATATCCATAGAATCCTTAATTGTATTTACTCCGAATAGTCTCTATTCCATTATATCTCACACTAATGAAAACCTGAAATTTAACTAATAAAACCTAAGCTGTGACTAAAAACCTTAGTTTTAACAACAACACCTGAATTGTATCCACTCATATTTGTATACATTCCTACATTCCTCAAACATTAAACTCTAATGAAAATCCTCAAATGTATCCAGTAGGAATAGTCCCAATTTCGACATTCCTCAAGCAAACAACCGATAGTAAGAATCCTAAATTCTACCCACTGAAACTAACTCCATAAATGGTAGAGATTAAACCTTAATTTGCATGCGTATGTATAAAAGTTTCAAATATTTGTGGAAGCCCTATGCTCCACATAAGGAGTTAAAGAAATTTACATCAAATCTGATAAAGCACAGAATCAACTTCATTCCCAAAATCCGGGAAAGTATAGGCCTACACCCACTAAAATTCTAGAAAGTACCGAAAGAAATCAAATTTATTAATGGCTGAAGATACTTCATCAAACGTCTACTAGAAGAGATCAGAAACCACAAACGTTGATTATAAATTAAGTCCAGTTTATGTCTAACAGGGGGCAGCAGAAACTTCAAACAAACATTCCTGAAAAATATTGAAAGGTACTATACTTACAAATGAGGCACCTTCTTAACTAATTACAGGTTTAAGGAAGTTCAGCAATACTTTCAAACTCAGGCTCATTGCTTTCCCCCCCTGATCCTCTTGATTGCAACACAATATTATTATTTTACTTAACTTATAAAGGTTAATAGATTTAAATACATAATGAGTGGTGGTATGGTAAATTAAACTTAAGATTGCACTACAAAAAATTAGTTTAGCAAATGGTTTTGGTAAAAAAGGTTTTATTTATCTTATAAGTACAAACAATAGAGAACTAACATTAAGTATTAATGACGAAACTTATCTAAAAAGGTAAACGAGTCGTATAGTCGTATTAAAATTATTTTTTTCTCAAATAAAGTTACAGTTATTGAAACACCACTTCAATAGAAAGTTAGGACAAAAATACTCGAGTACTTAAAAAGTAAGGTTAAGGCACTAAACCTTAGTAAATGCACTCTCCATTTAGGTATATAAGATTTTGTATTACTTCGTTTCCTTTTATAGGAACTAGATATAATTTTCACACAATTTATCTGTGTTTTGAATTTATTTTGTATAATGGATTGCTAAACAGCCTTAAATTGTAGCTATATAACTAGTAGAATACACAATACAAATAATGTATTGTAATATCTGGTTTAAAATAATAATATTTGAGTTTACATGCGTAGTAGCGCCAAGAAACTTTTTAATTCCTACAACAAAAATTATTTTAAACTGATATTATACTGCATGAACTATAAGAGCTATGTTACTAAATACCTACAGTACTTAGGCAAACAAATAATAATATGAAGTTAGCTTTCTTAAATAGCATAATTTTTTTATGAGATACCAACATGCTTTCAAATTAATGACACATTGGGCTATTTAAAAATACACACATTAGTCTAATGTAGTGTAAGCATAATTTATATCTTATTTAATGAAGAATGCTGATGCTACCTTAAATTTACCATCTGCGTGTATCCTGAATCCCTTAAGTATAATAATATAGTCGCTTTTACTACACTATACGTTGTTTGAGGTATAAACATACCAAAATAGGCCCTTCCTTTTATTTTAAACATAGATGCTAATCAGTAAAATAATATTGGAAAAGAATTGTAAATTATTTAATACGAGTAAACTTTTTTTTATAAAATATGAAATATTTCAACCGGTTTAAAAGTCTATTAAGGTAGACTATCTTACCAGACACATTATAAAAACTAGCTACTTAAGACGTTTGCTATTTTATAACTTAATTAACATACATAAGATATTATTACATAATAATATCTAACAAATAGTCTGATTTACAAATATTCATTCAAATTAATCAAGCTTATTTGAAAAGTAGAGTTCTAACAAGCTTTTTCAACCGGAAAATTGTATTTTCCTATAGAATACTAAAAAAATGTTTAGTTAGAGCCAAAATATTGTGGGTATTTACCTGCAGTAGGGGGACATATATTTTTATTCTAAAATAAAAATAATCAAAGACCAAATTTAGATCAATCTTAACGATCTATATTGTTAATTAAAGTGCATTGAAACATTTTGTAAAATGTTTTAAAAATATAAACTTCAGGCATTTAGAGGAGCAGTTTTAGTTAAAAATTAGATTCACTCAAAATAGGTTTTTATAAATAAAGACAAAGGAAGCTCACAGGTTTCTTAAAGATTTAGTTTAGAAATTAAACATTAGATAACGTCAAATCAAAGCATATTTGTTCGGATCATATTGGTTTAAAATTGTTCCAACTATCATCGCTTGAAAGCGCTAGTGAAATCGGATCTAATGATTTTGATTAGAATTCGTATCTAACTGTTCAGCATTAAAAACACAACAATCTTAGTAAAGGTGTATCTCATTTTTCCGGGAAAATGGCTTGTAGAATACTTTATATAGGTGTTTATCTATTACTTTTAGTATATCTCCGAAACTTTTTAAGTAACGAAGTAACTTATAATTGAAAATTTGTAGTACCCTACTATTAGAAATGAAAAAAACTTTTATTGGAAAAATATTGTTTCCAAACTATCTGAAAATACATTTTTAAAATTAAGGTAAGGTAAATAAATGGGCATATGAAAGTATACTGTACTGATAAAATTTCATTAACAGTGCTATGTGAGGAATGTCAGGTCTCCGCCGTGGTTCGGATTCCACGTTAAACTGTAGGTCCTTCATTTCATCTCACAATCACCCTAACATTGCACATTAGCGTAAGTGCGTATAACCCGAACGGGTAGTAAGACGCAGTGCTAGTAATAATAATAATAATAATAATAATAGTAATTTAACAGTGCTCGGTGGCGTAGTTGTCTAACGCGCTTGTCGTGTTGAGCTCGACAGCTGAAGACGGGGAAATTGAGGTTCGAATCTCGGTAGGGTGAACTGGGGGCGGTTTTTCCTAAATGGTTTTCCACTCTCCTTCCACGCAAATGCGGGATCACTTCCTCTAATTCAAACTTCCCAATTCCTAATCCATTAGAGTAATTAGTAATTAAAGCGTATAACCCGAACGGGTAGTAAGACAGCGGTGCTAAAAAAATATATATGTATATATCTCTTTAACAGTGTAACAGTGTGTTTTATTTCATATTATACTTACTTCACTTATATTATGACCATTCTTAGGAAAAAGTTTGCAATGTCTATAGAATGTGATTGCTTATACAGTCAGTTTTTTGCTATAAATATGGTGGGTATTGTTTTGTTTCATATATTTATTTTGATCTATCTATTGCCATAATTGTGTTGGGATTCTCTTTCCTTTTCGATTTTCATATTTGTAGAATAGTATTTTCCTACAATGAGACCTGAAAGCCACTATATCGCCCATTTTCAGTGTTATAAGCAAATGGCTTCATTTTTGAGTTAAGGAGCGAGAATGTCTGCGTGGTGCACCGTAGCATTAATTTTTCTCTTAATCAAGGAAGCGAGGGTACCAAAAACACTCAGATTTTTCAGATAATTTAACAAAATGTGTTTCATTTTCTGACAACTTTTTAGTTGCCGCCATATTGAGTTAGCACTTGCACACTCTCGCACACATAAAAGTTGTAATACAACTAACTTACTCGAAAGATGATATAATAATCTCTAATCTCACTATTACTTCATAAAGGCAAGTAGTAAAACACAGAAGCCTTAAAAGTCAGAGAAAACCTTACCGGTTTGAAAGTATCTGCTTAAACGTGGACAGATCCAATTGAGAATGGCTCCAAAGTATGTATGAATATATTAATACTACAAAAAAACTATAAAACTAGCCTCTAAATAAATTAAAAGTCTAATCATTACACATGCCTTCTGCTAAGTACACCCAAAAAAGCTATTTTCTTTGAATATATACTTTAATGTAATCACTCTGTCACTGTAAAATGTGATAAAAATCTATATTAATCTTTTACTCAAAAACCACTACACCGATTGAGCTGAAATTTAGTATGGCGTAGCTCAAACGTTTGCACAGACTAACCCCAAACACCAACCCTTCATTTCCCTTTGCACCCACATACGTATCCCCGGAACCTCTGAAGCCACATAGTCGCCTTTCGGGTGAGATAACCTGTGGGCACTAGAATTTGAACACCCCCAACAAACCTCATCTCCCCGGAGAGTGAAAGGCATATAGGAGGATGATAGGAGTGGTGTTAAGATGGACATGCGGAGGACGGAGCGTCTCGAAATAAAAAATGGAGTAAATCAGGAGAGTGTCCTCTAACCATTTATCTTTGTAATGGTAGACCTTAATGAAAATGGGTATGAACAAAGTGGCAGGAAAAGTCGAGGAGGAAAGAAGGAAAGCCATGTCGTTTTTTGATGACTTGATAATATGGGGGAAGAATGAAGAGGAAGCTGAGGAAGCTCAGGAGGAACACCTACATGAATGGAATGAGGAAGTGAAAGAATGTGTAATGAAATTGAGCATGGCAAAGTGTGAAGTTATGGTAATTACAAGGAAAAGGATAGTGCCTAGTAAATATATCAAGTTGGATGGAGTAGAGCTAAGAAAAGTATAGAACGTAAAATATATCGAAAGCGTGATCAAGGCAAAAGGTGTAAGTAGAGAAAATATATTGAGAAGAGGGCGGCAGGGAAAATTGGTCTATAGGTGTGTAAACGACTTGCTATGAAGAAGAGAGCTTCCCTTGACGTTTAAGTGTTGTCCAAGGCGTACTTTATAACCCATTTTCACACATGCAGCAGAAACATGGACATTGAATGTAAGAGAGATTATGAAAGTGGAGTAGGCTACATGGGAATGAAGTTTGTGAGGAACATGTTAGATGTCACGAGGGGAAACAAGATTAGGATAGAATGGGGATACAGAGAGTACATAGGATATTGTAGGAAGCAAGACTGAGATGGTATGGGCATGTACTGAGGATGCTAAATAAAATTATATTGATGAGATATGTTGGAAAATGCCACAAGTTAGGACAATAAAGAGATGGGAGGAGCAGGTAGCAGAAAGTGTGCAAGTGAGAGGAATGTAATATAATCAATTAAAAGAGGAAGAATGCTGGAAGGATACAGGCTGGAAACAGTTGATGGTGATGTTACAAATGTATTTTTGGAACCCTTTTACATTTGTGATAATTTTAGAGAAATTAAATTCTAATTTAGGTAGCGTGAGGGATAGTGGAGTACAATATCAGCTGGTGTGTTTGTTGTTATCAGGTCGGTGAAACTGTATTGCTTTTTATATATTATATTTTGTTGGTTCGATTAAATGAACAAAGCACTAAGTGGTAATTTGTAGCTTCTCTGTGAAATATTTGTGCCACCTATCAAAGGGTTATTTTGAATCAGCAAAATGGAAAGAGGTTGTTTTCAATCATTGGTCCTCCCCAATAACAAAACCTTTTGTTCCTACCAGCTAGGATAAAATACAAAAGTTTTGTGACAAGTCACGCAATACTTTGGAGGAGAGAAGTAACTTTAGTATTTGTGTTGTGCACATGATAACGTGGAGTATATATAAACGAGGGAAAGTACGCGACAATATTTTATCTTTTAGTAATTTTTGTTGACTTACATATCTACGATTTGCAGCCACAGTGATCACAGGTATTGCTAGGTTGGCTACTTCTCCAGTTTCGTAAGAAACTTTGTCCCTTTCCATTCATCATGGAATCAACTGAAATCAAATTTCTGATAAAGAAACGAGGTGTTTTGAAAGGTAGACTTGCACGCATTTCAGTAACTCACATTAATTAGAGAAATTAAGTGGCAAATGTCAGGCTTGGGTAAAGATTTTCAATTAATTTAAATGCATTCAATAAGAGTTGGAATTAAATGACGATGAGAATGATGCCCATTTAGAATATTATGAGAGATTTGAAACCACAAACTTGGATATAGTAACAATAATCTAAACGTGGTTTCAGACACTGGAAAGTGCGTTGTCACTGCAATCTGCAGCCACTATGTCCTCGCAAATTTCCAAATCCAAGCCATCTATAAAGCTAGGGCCTACACACTTAACTAGTTTTTATGGTGACTACACAGCTTGGGTCAAGTATCATGATACTTTTTGGATTTTTTGCCATGATATATAGAATCAATTACCTTAAAGATACACGGAAGTTTTTTTAAATCTAAATTCATCTACTAAGGGAAAAGCATTACAGGTTAGGGTGGAGTGAAAAATCTGCATTATTTTTCTATATTTTAAATAACGGAATGGTTGCCAAAAACTGCCTATTATATTATATAGCATGTCTTAACAAAGTTTAAGTTACTGGATATAAGTTTTGAGGTGCCTCTGAAGCAATGATTTAGAAATTTCTTAGCTAATTATTAAGTAGTTTGTTGATTTTCTTAATATTAAATTCGTTCAATATTTTTTATAGAATAGTAAATGTATCGAATTAAGGCATTTTCTTGTGAGATAAACGTCTCTCTCTGATGAAAGCATCCCAAGCTTTCTCTCCGGAGACATCTTCAGAGGTTTCTGTCACAATATTGGTGCAACGTTCCACTGCTTGTATGTGGCATAGGAAGCGTGATATTTTTCTACTGGTTCACATCCACATTCATTTATTTTCTGCATTTTATCTGTAGACAAATTTTACCTCTGTGGTGGCTCAGTATTCTCTAAATTTTGCCAATTAATAAAGTCTATGTCATCTGTAGCCTCAAAATTGAAAACAAGAATGAGGAATCAACGAATTATTTAAAACTTCTGTGAACTCCCTGCTTTCAGAATATGAATGTAGCCTAGTTTATTGATCAGCTTTATTTTATAAGCTAGCATGTATATTAATATAGCATTAGTATGAGCAAAATATTCACTCCGTTGTATGAAAGGATCGACTACTTTTTTTCAAATCATCACCAAAGTAATGACTTCGTTCAATCGTTGCTAATAGAAGTTTAGGTCCATTTTTGCATAAAGGTTCCGTCTTGATGGTAAACCATATAGGTACATATACCAGAACAATAAAAGTGGATAATGTTCTTAGGGTATATGTTGAGCCTGTTGTGTTTGTTGTGACTATCCAAATGCTCACAACTTTCAGTGTTAATTCGGTCCTTGTAAAATCTGTAAAGTTAAATACGTAAAAAATATTTAAAAAATATCAAACTATAATTTAGTCAATACATCTTTGTTAAAGACTTCCAAAATTTAATAGCGCATTTATATAATATGAAAGAGTATATCCCAGTGTGAGTTTATCACAATCACACATAAATGTTTATTTTTGGCGTAAAATGTCTTACGCTTGACCTTTTTAGAAACCTAAACATTAGAACGGTTGAGGGCACCACTTTACGTAGGTTTTGAAGAGTTGTTTTAATTGGGATATGACGACAATTGCTTTAAAATACAGTGTATACAACGCTTTCCTTACATAAAATATATCTATTTTCACCAAAAAAATATTCACATCTTTTGGGGTACCTCCGAACATCATCTAAACAAAAAATATAATTTTATTTTCTTCTTCATACAGCTACCTTACACATTTCCCCAGCTACTCCAATTTTATCATCAAAAGTCACAATTTCACTCCATCCTATTGCCGGTAGTTCATAAGCTTACAATTTCTGCAGAAAAACTACGGTACTGTTTGGGCAGCCCTCATTTCGCAGTATTTTATCAAAAGACTGCTAGTAATCATACACATAAAGGACTTATTAGATCAAAGTACAGTCAGCATATAATCAACCAGATAGTTACAAAACATTATTGATAAGTTTAAGAGTCATCTGAATGCTTTGGAGGGACAATAGATAGTTGATAGGGATTTCAGGAAATACTTATTGTGGCATTTAATTAACTCATTAAACTAATTAACTAATGACTCGATTCTATGTCTAGAAGGGAATGTAAGCTACACATACCTTCTAAGTGGCTTCTCATATCTGATTAATTATTCGCATTCTTATACAAACGGTGTCAAGCATTAGAAGCATTAAAGCCAAATGAGAGTAAATGTACTCCACCATTTAGACACTAAATAGATTAAGACTAGATTAAAATCAGAGAATTCACTCATGCATACCTGACAGCCACAAGGGCATGTATACTTTGTGATGAAACTAATGCTTTATATTAATGCAAATTATTTAAGAGTGCGAGTGTAAACTAACTTCAAATTTTGACTCGTAAACACATATTTTATACAACTGCTTACGTCTTGGTCATATTATCAGTGTGACAGAAGTGTTTGTAAAGACTGAAATCAGAAGCACAACATACTACTCCACAGTGACCCAACAGATGAATCACGCACACAGTGTGATTCTATATCAAACAGCATGTCGGGAAACTCAAGTTTGATCAATACCACAGCTGGCCTGGTAGTAACAAATTGTAAGTTTAAAGTTGCTGCGCCTATAAGGAATGCACATCTGGTCAAGTACTCTTGTCTACTGTCATTAACCATGTACGTGACATTTATGGTCGATGGCATCCTTGAAGAGCATTGTTGATTTAGATTCTCAATCACATTTTGTCTCAGAGTCATTGGCTCAATGGTTGAGACTAAAGCGATTTTCCAATCATGTTCCAATTAGTGGTATTAGCAGTTCATTTTTAGAAGCATCACACTGTGTTAACATTACGTTAAGTTTCAGTATTAATTATTTTAGTACTCTAATTACATCTTCTATTATTCAAATTTTACTGGTTGCCTACCATTCACTCATATCAACAATAATCCATGGAACATCCCAGCTTATATATAACTGGCAGACCCAAGCTTCATTGTTCAAGGGCAGTTGATTTCCTGATTGGGGCAGGATTGTTTCTTGGCTTGTTGTGCGGGGGGAGGATTAGGTCACCAAGCCTCCCAGTCATCCAAGAAATGGTATTTGGATTGATACTTTTCAGCCATATTAAAGTTCAGTGTGCTTACAAACAGTTAGCTAATTGTGTGTTGATGTTTAGCCATGACAGTGATTTGGAAACACAGCTACAAAAATCTGGAGAATTGAGGAGCTTAATAGTTTATTGCTATCAGTAGAAAAAAAGGATTGTTAAACACAATTCCAAGAAAACACAGGAGAAACCACATACGATGTTCCATTGTGAGATTACCCCTTCATCCAGCAGCTAACAAACTTCTTTGTATGTGCAAAAAACTGTTTGATAATCTGTAAAAAAAAGTAGTTGCCAAGCCCACATTGCAACAAGAGTATATAACCTGTATGAAGGAGTACAGGGAACTTGGACACATGGTATTAAGACCTGAGACATCACGGGACCATGTTAATGAACCCAATTACCATTTGACACACCATACAGTAATCAAAGAAACCAGCTCAACCACAAATACAGGTGTAGTCTTTGATGCATCACTCAAGTCCAGCAATTATATTTTTCTAAATGACATTTTGATGGTTGGGCCTAGAATACAACAGGATTTTTTTTAACATCACAAAATCGCATACTCAATCTGTGATATTTAGAGTTGATATTGAAAAAATGTATTGCCAAATCAAGGTTGACCCAGGGGACACAAATCAACAAAGAATAGTTTGGGAAGAATCACCAGAAGACGAACTTTAAATTTATCGTCTTAGTATAGAAACCTACACGATGCCTTTCCAGCAGAGCTGGCGAAAATATTGTAACAATTACAATAGACAGTGGTGGTCTGGTTCATGTCTTGGGTTCATTATAGAAACCGTATACAGACCCGTTCCTTTTTTCTTTCCAAATCCCCCATCAACCATACTTTAAAAAAAGAAAGGTGTTAAGAATCAATGTTACCATTTTTGACCCTGTAGGTTTAATCGATCCAATCGTGCTAAGATTTAAAATCTTTTTACAGAAGATTTGAAAAATCATATATACTTCAATGGGATGAGTTTCTTCCCCCGCCGTTTTTTCATGAACAGTAGCACGCTTACAATGAGCTTTCAGATTTGAATGCAATTGCTATAGAAATATCAGTGTTT
The DNA here is from genome assembly GCA_902141385.1 of Timema californicum. Lineage (NCBI taxonomy): Eukaryota > Metazoa > Arthropoda > Insecta > Phasmatodea > Timematidae > Timema > Timema californicum. Next base: position 11,050 of record CABFOW010001898.1, read on the forward strand.
GAAAATGGCACAATAGTAACACTTGAACTACACGGATCAGCAGATGCATCCGTATCGGCATATGGGGCATATGCATACTTGTAGTGTGTGTATTTTTGGATGATATTTCAGTTGGCTTCATTTGTTCAAGATCTAAATAGGCACGATAAAAGCTATGGTCTATACATAGTCTGAGGCTGTGTGCAGCAGTGTTATTATTTCAGCTGATGGGGAGAATAAAATCCATTCTGAGTCTATACATCCACCACACTTGCATGTGGACCGACTAAATAGTAGTGCTGGCATGGATTGCTTCACCATCAAGTAGGTGGAAAATTTGTGTTGCCAATAGAGCGACGGAACTCCAAGAATATTCAAGTGTCCTAGTTTGGAACCATGTTGCGGGACCCAGCTGATGTTTGGTCCAGGGGGTAAGTGCAAGTATTCTGAAACAAATATATTTCTAGTTGGCATGACCCAACTTGGTTATCTAAATCACCAAACTTGTGGCCTCTACAAGAGAATGCAACTGAACTATTATTGTCATTAGTTTACAAATAATACCAACAGTTGATTCAATCTCACACCTCTAACATGCACACATGCAGCGTGTTATCACATATTGATTGAGATTCTTCATTAATATTATATGTTTAAAGGAAGTGATAAAGACAGGAGATATTTAAAGCACCATGTATCACCACAAGACTTGATCAACATCAAGGGTTTTCTCAAGAATTACATGATTGACAAACCTTGCAACAGGTAAACTCCAAAATTAAAATTAATGACCTTCCTCCATTTATAGACAACTCACAATGTATCGAGGTGGGCGGAAGTCTGAAAGCATCATATGAACCTTATTATCAAAAACATACAATGATTTTACCATGAAAATACCATTTATAACAATGATGGTCATTAAATAATAATGGATCAATAATTTACATTACTATTTGTAAACTATTTCTGACACTACAAAAATCTTTATTCATTAACCTTATAGTCTTTTAGACCAATAAAAACTAAAATTACATTAGAGAGGATTTTGGAGATGAGTTGCTTTAAATCTAAATGTTTTAATTCAGATACTTTCAATAGAGAACATCTATAGTAAAGTTTTTGAGTAAAAAGACTAAATTAATATATTATAATTTGGAATGTTACCAGTAGCGGTTTTTTGTGAAATTTAAAAATGAACGCAAATCAGATATATATATATATATATATATATATATAAAGTTTGAGATTAATAAAACATAATATCAGATAAAATGGTTTATTTTGTACTAATCCACTTGATTACATTTGTTATAATGCTTTATTTCCATTGATATAGTTAAAATCATATGAAAGTAAGTGCACTGTAAAACGTATTTATTATTAAAAATATCAATCACATTTTTACCAGGAATTTAAAATAATAAAGATTATTACAAGTTGATAATCTTGTTAGAAATGGTTTTGTTTGGAACTATTTAAAAAGTTATATTATATTTACTAACTAAGGTTTATTTGTTGTAATTAATTAATAAAATTTGTGCTATTAATAAAAAATATAAGATATTAAAAGTCTAATTTATATTTACAGATAAAATAGTTTATAAAAATTAAAGACTTGGAAAAAAATCATTTAACATTTATTGCGTAATGCAAATTTTTAAAATTAAGATAGACTAGAAATAATATTTTGAGATCTATATATGTATTATTAACACACGGTATACCTTATACTGAGTCTAACTCATTTTCAAACCTAAAGCAGAAGCCCAGCGCTTAGACTCATATATAAATATGATTCTATTATCAGTGAGAATTTACTGGTTAATATTTTTCCAAGCTACTGAGAATACGTTTAGAAACTAATTTATAATAGAGAGTTTATTTTCACATATAAGTAGAATGTTTTGAAACTCAATACATTAAATGAATTCAGTTGTAAAATTTAATACTAGTTCAATGTTTAATAGTTCTACCCAGATAAATTCTGATATACAATACCAAACATAATAGATAACTAATTTTCGAATCTAAGGAAAAAATAAAAGTTTTATGGCTTAAGCAAATCTTATGATATAATTACTCACATTTATTCAATTCCAATTTTTTATTTCGTATTTAAATCTTAAAGAGTTTAATTGTCTTAGATCATTACAAAGTATTTATCTTAAAGATTATTAATTCTAAAAACATATTTTTATCAATAATAATAATATATATCCTTTAACAGAGAGAAACATTGTTAAAATTACTAAAATGATTTATAACTCATAATTTGTCGTGAGAAATAAATCGGGGGCGTAGCATCAGGGTATGCTATTAGCCTATGTTCCCCCAAACATTTTATTGGGTGGTTAAGAAATATAAATACCGAAGGTTTTAATACTAATGTGGAGTTAAAAACAACCCCAACATGATAAACCTACAAAAATGCCTCCTCCAGGAAAAAAAATATTACTTATTTCCCTTCCCTTATTGAGTCTCACATCAATTTGTAACTTTGTTTTTACTATTAGTTATCATTCCTTTCAAATTTTAACCCCTCTATCACTACTACAGGGGTTCCAATATCATCTTTGAGAGTAAACTATTCTAAAAGCATTGTCAAATTGTATTTGTTTTTATATGAGACACCAACATATTAATAAATAATGTGTTTATCGTAATATTAAGCATATAAACCAAACGTTATATCGTAAGCAGTACTAAACCAGATATATTTACTTATAAATTATAGTTTGTTAAATAATATATAAATTAGTATTTTGTGAACAATTTTGATTATTATTTTATGTTTGTCAACGTTGAAATACCAGGCCTACAACATAATTAAAAAAACGTTTTCCCCCACGGTCCTTCAGTAAGACGTATTTCACGTACATATAACACAATACATTTCAGGTGAATTTAACATTAGAGTTAATATAATTTTAAATAATATTTTCATGATAACATTTCGTGGTTTTCCCGTTAGGGTACTTTGGATTGTTTTAAAAAATAATATAATGTATTTTTAATTTGACTCTAAAATTAGGTTATGTGTAACGTGTGCTCTCAATGCTTTAATTTTTTTTACGGCTTCTTATTTACTGTTTAGGTTGTACGCATCTTAAATTATTTAAATTTTATTGATTTTCTATCTATCTTATAAAATTTAAGTAGAAGAGCTGAAAAATATTTAGACTACTGTCTAGTGTTTCATTATAAATGTGACATGTCGTGTGAACAAAATTCGGTGATTACCTTAATATTATTATATTGTTGCCTAGAGCTAATACAAGATATAATAGGTAAGACCATTTTAACCCAGATTTCAGTCTCACATTCTTCAAAATGTTAGCTACGCCACAGCTATAAATGGTAAAACATGTCATTCCAATTTTTTTTATAAAAATGTTATATTACAAAATCAATTCAATTTTATTGATCAAATATTTTTTATTCACATATATATATAAATGTCCCTACTCTTAAAATATTGTAAGCTATAGTAAATAATTATATGATAAAAATAAAGTTAATTTATTGAAGAAGTTTTAATATTTAAATAAGATATTTATTTAGGGTAAAATATTTTATTTCAAAACTTAACTTTCCTATAAGAGTATATATTTTGCTGAACGTATTGTTTTTTAATATTCAAGAACAATTTTGAATTAAAAATATTTTATAACTAATTATATGTAAGTTATACATATTATATACGCAATAATGAACATTTTTTTCCTCTTCAATAAACATTTTTTTCTTTTTAAAAGGCCTTGCTTGTTAGGATGCCTTTGCTTAGACTAAATTTAATTTTAACCTACACTTTCTTACACTATGATATAACTTATAATATAGGGCCATAGTAGTATACTGCCTCAAGGCAACCTCGTGTCCAGATAAAACATAAAAATGAAATACATCCAATTGATATCCTAGCGTGTGGTAATATATGAGCCTTGCAATAATATCAAATATGCGCTTCTATACATCATCTGAAGGACATAATTATAATTTAATATATATAAATTATAAATATATGCATTTTATCACCTTGTCTTAGTACCTATTCAAATCATACATTATTTTTAAGTTTAATTAAATGAAAATTGACATTTATAAATATCCCATTAAACCACAGCTTTTATTCATACAAGGTGATTGTGACACATTATAAATAGTATATAGACGATTTGATTATTGCAATTTAAATCAAATTGTGCTTCTTAGAGCATTCATAAAGGAAAGTTAAGTGTTATTTTGTAAGATATATTTATATATTAATTAGTTATATGTAAGTATAATTTATCATTATACATAAATATACTTTATCTATTAATTGAGAGATCAAAATTGCACTAGATTTTCATTTATCCCGACTAATGGAGCGTGTAGTTGTCCAGATTAATGAAAGTCTGGATTTTAAATAATAACCTATAAAAGAAGGTGCAATTAAAATAGCTTATACAAAAACGAAACGCCTTTATTATACATTAAAAATAACACAAATGTAAAATAAGTCTCATGAAAGATATTAATAAGCATTACATAAAGGATATTATGATCCTCTAATCTGACATTACTTATAAGAATCATGACGGTGTTTCATCCACACTCCCGTTACATACCACACTAAAAGTTTTTTAAAAAATGTACTGATATTCCATGGTTTTCCTTTAGCTCACATTTTTTGCACTAATAATTCACAGAGACATCTCATGTATTCGTAATAACCAGATACATTTCTACTACTGCTTTTATCAACGTATTTGAGGACTAAATTCAGATGTTATTGATATCAAAAACATTTAGTTTTGGTACATTATTGTCGCCTGCTTCATCGTCTTTGTCCTATTCAGAACTTTCTGTTGCCATCTCTCTGTTGATAATTTCCTTCTCCATCAAACTATGATAGCCCAGATCACCTACGTCAGCAGAAGCACAGGAACTTTTTTTGTGCACGGGAGTGAGGGGGCAAAATGATCATATTATGTCCAAGGTAAGTTATGTTGAGTAAAATTAATTAGTGAGGATAAGTATAGGATGGGGGCGGGGAAACCAATGACTGTGAGAACAAAGTTCATAAAAATATATATAAATACAGTTATGCTATAGGATCTATTATTTTGAAAAATATTATATTGATTATTTGACCAGATAAATCATAATTTTCCCCAGTAATTTTCCAAATGGTGTTTGATTAATATTAAGGTAGAACCATATAATTTTTAAATTTGAGTACCGGTGAACAAACAAAAGAAAGAATCAGTGTAGTGCGTACACATATAAAAGTCAATTTACTTTTCCAATTACTTGAAATTTGAAACTATTAGTGCTATTAAATTCATTCACTATTTTTCCTATGTAAACATTGACAACTTATTCTGGGTGGCCTTAATAATACATACATGATTTAAACGTTTTTGTGTCATGATTGGTTGGAGGTGTTCTTTTACTCTTGAAAATTATCTGCAGCTGTAGCTGTTGCAGATGTAGCAGGGGCTACAAATATTAATCAAAGGGGGATACATAATTAAGGATATAGCTTCTTCTTTTCATGGTGCATATATTTGAATCCATTCACAAATTCTTCAACATAGCTTGGAGTTTGGACCAACTGTTCAATAAATTCCATTTCTCTTTCAAGCTATGCCTCATCAATTAAATATTCAGATAATATTTAGAATGTGTTCATCACAAAGTGATGCTGGAGTTGTCAGGAAACTCTTATCCAACTAAAGTTATTTTTTAAATCCTATCTGTTCAAACCTACATTCAATTTTATTCATAATGTTGCCTATACACTCATAATCAATCTCTCTTTAGTATGCTTTAACTGATTCAAAATCATGATTATAAGCAGGATTTTGGTTCTGTTCTAAACTTTTTGAAGGTTTTATCTTTATTGGTACTGTTATTTCTGAAAGGTTCATTATTTCCATTTTTTCCTCAACCTCGTCCCAAATACTATCAAATGCATTATTTTCTCTCATACTTTTTAGATATTGTAGTACCCCATTCACAGCTTTTTTGGACCAGCTATTGTCTGAATTTTACTTTGTAAAATAGTACTGAGCTTCTCAGGAAATACAAACACTATTATGACACAGATGTATTGCTAAAAACACATTCACTTTTGAAATATGATCTCGTAGCCCCCTTGCCTTAACGTTATCACAGATCCTCACATGCCGAAGTGTCAATCAAATCTTGTACAGTTGGATACAATCTTATAACACCCGATAATGGCACTTCTCGTAAATTTCAATGAGTTGGACCTAATTGGCATGGCCCAACACTGGTCAAATTGTGCTCTTTATCAATTTGGGCAAACACTACAAACCTCTTAAGAGAAAATTTGAAAACTACTCCTTTAACATTTACTTGATGCAAACAGTCCCGAATCAAAGGAATTGATTTTGATGAAACTTGTAATTTTAAGTTAAGAGTAAGACCTGCGCAATGTATATATAAATATATATATATATATATATATGTATGTGTGTGTGTGTGTGTGTGTGTGAATGGCTGCTCCACTAATATTCTTGTTTCCACTAAAAAAATTTCATCAGCCGTGTCACAGCTATTATCGTAGCACTGTCCTCGTAGATGGTCTAAGCTCAAACCAAGGTCCAGCAGTGAATTTTTAATTAAACTTAACCATGCTTCTTCAGTCAGTCATATTATCCCATTAATACCTCATTAATATCGTAGGTATCATGGTCTACACATTTTATTTATTTATATTTGCTTCTTGTCACTTATACCACTTGTTTTCATCCACTAATGGGTCAAACTCTCTTCTCTCTCTTTTTTTTCTTATCATCATTTCAACATCATTGCGAAGCATAACATAAGTAACCTGAACGGTTTGTAAAACGTAGTGCTAAAAGATACATGATACATTATTTTTAAGATTTCATTTTGGATATCAGATGGCGTGAACGATTTTTTCCTGCATCGAAGAGTTTCAAGTTCTAGTTCAATTTACAACTTCTGCACGCATGGCCATGGCCTCCTCTCTCAAACATATTATCTTACTGAATAAACGGAGGTGTTATTCGACTCTCTGCATAAGAGAAAAGCCATGCCCAAGATAAACAAGTGAAGGCGGCTTTGCACGCTTAGTTATTATTTCCTCCGCCTAGACTGTTCTGGCACATTCTACTAGTTCCCAGGATTCCCGCGACCTATCCACGAGCCCACCGATCTCATCCCTTCCACTCCCCTTTCCCATTTTCACACCTACTCACTGTTGGCATATGATCTTGTGTGCTTGCTATATATGACGATGTTTTGTTGGTACCGATACTCATTGTCTAATTTGCTTAGCATGAGGTGAGAGTTCCAATTTAATTTAGGGATTAACTTCTATTATTCAAAATTCCCTCTCGGCTAATTTCCGGGATCGTTTCGAAATTATTTATTTGGGCCTATAATTTAAAGCTCTATTATGAGATGAGTGTTTATATCTGGTATTAGCGTGGCTAATGTGCAGCCACGTTTCTATTAGAATGTTGTTTATTGGGGATACTAAGTTTCTCCTCGATGTTAACGTACTTCTGTTTCGTCGCTTGCGGCTAGCGTTTGGTTAGGCTCCCGCGGAGGCTATGGCCATCTTACTGTTAAGTAGTTAACGTCGTTTACAGAGTAATTATTGTTTGGGTAAAATTTAACATTATATATTTAAATTTTTAAAAGACAGGCAAAGCATTTAAATTATTAGGATGGTACTTTATAACTGTATAACGTTTAAATTCACATTTTTGTTGTTATTAGAAAGGCAGAGAACTTAAATTGGTAGGATGGTACTTTTTAATTTAATAACTTTAACGTTTACCATTTGTTGTTATGAGAAAGCAAGGCACTTAAATTATTAGTATGGTACTTTATAACTTTTAATATTTAAAGTTTACGTTTTATCGTTTGGAGAAAAAAGGACGCTTAAACTATTAGTATGGTCTTTACAACTTTAATTATTTAAAATTTGCATTTTTATTGTTACTACGAATGCAGAGCACTTACACTATCAGTAACGTGTCTAATAACTTTAATTACTTCGATATAGCATTTTGTTATAATGAGGTAGAAGAGCACTTAAATATTCAGTATTGTGATATCTACATTTAATGAAGTCAAATATATTTTGTTGTCGTGAGACTCTCCTAAATTTTGCCATTATGTCTCCTAGCTACTATTTTGCCATAGTGCGTATTATTGCTACAAGAGGGCGTGACTCTTATAAATAGATTATTTCTTGTTATTGTATAGTACAATTATTGTTGCCACAAGATCGCGTAGTTCGCTTAGTAGTTTATTGTGTTATCTTTGAAATCTTTTGAAGATACAAATTGTATTAACTACGTGGCAGGCCAGTTTAGATTGAGGTTAGTCCGAATCCTGACATTTGAGAAGTAATTTGTTGTTTTCATTCAAAATTAAAGTTAATATTATCCCTTCTGGAAGTCACAAGGTGGTGGATCTCTAGTCACTATGAATAAATATTGTTATTGTATTAATATTTAATTCATTGTTTTTCAATAAAACTATTGTTCTCTTGTTACTCCTTGAGTATCATTCCTAAAGGTGGGGTTACATTATTTTCCCTCAAGAGAAGGAGCAGACTTAATTTTTCTTCATCATCGTCTGGAGCCCTAAATGCTAATCCCTATCGCTGACATGTTAAAAAAAAACGAATTAATTATTACTTTTAAAGCAACACAGTTTTTAGACAAGTCATGAATTGCTTGTTGTGAAACCAGTGTACGTTTTTTTTTAGAGAATTTCAATTAATCTTAAATTCTTCTGTGACGAGTGGAAACTTTATGCTTTTTAAAATTATAAGCCAATTCCTTACGATTTGCTGTATCCTTTTGAAGTCAGCAACGTATCATGATTTTATTCATAACTAACAAGCTTATTGTGCATAGCTTGTACACAAAATAAGCAAAACATTTTTTCATGCTGTATATAAAAACAAAGCCAAGAATGAGCTTTAAGAAATACAGATAATTTAAAAAATGGTGATATCTTCCGCCTTGATTTTAATGTGTGCAATTTGAAGGTTGATGGGGCATTTAACAGGGGCAATAATTATCTTCATGCCCAATTTGAAAAGGTACATGTTGGACATCTGAAGGTTGATTGATTTATTCAACAATAGTAATATCTTTAGGTTCAATTTAAAAAGGTAAAGGTGGTCATCTGAATGTTGATAGGACTTTTCAACAGACACAATACCTTCATGTTTAATTTGTAAAGGTACAGTTTTCACAACTGGAGGCTGGTGGAGCTTTTCAACAGATGCAATATCTTCATGTTCAATTTGAAAAGGTACAGTTTGAAATCTTAAGGTTGAGGATACTTTTTAACAAACACAATATCTTCATGTTCAATTTAATAAAGCAGTGGTTAGACAACTGGAGATTGGTGGGACTTTTTGACAGGCGTAATATCTTAATGTTTATTTTGAAAAGGTATCAGTTGGACATCTGAAGATTGATTGAGCTTTTTTTCGACAAACGCAGACTAATAGGGGGATTATCTTTCACTCTGTACAAATAAGAGTTGGTTCATTAGGAAAAATGACATAATTTATTAGTCTTATATGATTACCCACGAGTTTAACCTGGATATCTCAATGGTAGAGCTTTGGAGCGCTAGTCAAAAGGTCCAAAATTCTATTTCCATGAACTGATGTAATTTTTTTCATCATGTCTTAAAAATATTTTGGGGTCTTTCGGTGCTGATTCAAAGCTAAAGTGTAATAAATCATTTGTACTTTAATAATAATCCAAAACTAGGTACTTGGGTCTACTATACGTATTGTCAATATATTCAGACTTTGCTTTAAATAATAAGTGATATGATTCAGGTTAAGAAATATATTAGTATAACGCATTGGTAGAGAATCGTCGAACTAAAGCAAATGTCCATGGTTCGATTATCATGTAAAGTGTAATTTTTTTAAATAAATATTTGAATATGTATTTGTAACTTCCAACTAAATCGTTAAAGAGACTTTACTGTTTGATTAACTAACTCAATTCATTCTTCAAAGGACTTTTGTTAAAGTCTTAAAATTATAAAATATAATAAGTTTATGACAAAAGAGTCTTAGTCAAAATTGTTGAGGATTTTCCAAAACTATTAATAATATTCTTATTTTCAATGTAACTTACACAATAAGTTTGTAAGGACGAGTAAAGAAAATGTGCCCCCATAGGCATTATTATTATTATTGATTTTGTCTAGTAAAGTCATCCCGGGATGTTATAATCTTCTTTATAAGCATTTGTTGTGAAATCTGAATCGAGCATGAATTTGGAAAGGTGTGACGTGAAAATTTTGATGTGCTATTGTTGCACGGTTTTATTGTTTCAAAGATGGGGAGATTGCCACACATTACAAAGCAGGATTGTTTCCGTAACAAGCCAAAAAGAGGATCAACTAAAAATAATGTTATTATTTATTATTAGACGTGTTTAATGCGTTCTTTCTCAACGGACTGATTATATCATCACACGGGAATTTCTACAAGAAGGATTGAAAGGGTCTAGAACATTTGCCGGGAAAGGTATTTTCACATACCTCCCCGGGTCCCATTAGGCTATATGCCACAGTCAACGTGGGACCAACGGCTTCACTTCCCTTCCGAAGGAAGTTTTGCTATGCATTTTAATCACTCAAGTAAAATCTGTTGACCCCGGCTGGATTTGAAGCCATGAACATTGGGTCTTCAGGCAAGCACTTTACCCTAAGACCCTGAGGTCGACTAAAACAAAAGAGATTTTTTTTGAACAGACTTTAATACAACAGCATTGTTATACGACACTTATTATTAAAACTACATTATGGTTCGAAGCTAAGTATATTTGAATCGTAGGATAGTAATAATAATAATAATAATGGGACGTAGACTTTGTGGCCTCATTGTCTCTTTCTTTCTACTTACAGCATTTGTAATGATCAACTCTTTATTCATCCAGGCAAGACGTTCCCGGGCGTATTAAAGTTTGTCAAATAACACTGAGAGTCCAATCGTTGATAGTATATACATATACATTCAACAGTTCAATTATATGAAGTCAACCTTGGTGGTCTTGGGGTACAGTCTTTGCCTCAGGACCAAATGTTCGTGGCTTAAAAACAAGCCGGGCTCGACGGATTTTTCTTGAGCGATAACAATTCCTAGCACAACTTCATTTGGAAGGAAATTAAAGACCTCGTTACCATGTCCATTGTGGCATGTAAAATAACCGTGAAAGATATGTGAAAATAACTTTCACTACAAAATTGATAGTCGTTATGCTATCGATAATTTTATAAGACTTTTTTTGGCGTAAGTAAATCATATATTGCTTCAGTAAATACGTTTACTTGAATTTTCTACACAGTAAGCTAAATACTTCTTGAATATTTTCATGTGCATTCAGGAATTTTATGATAACATATTTTCTTCATTTTAAAAAGTTTTTTTTATCAAATTATATTATTATGTTAATGAAAAAAATATTCAAGAACTGTTTGTATCCCTACGTGTAGAAAATTAAACTAAATAACAACAAGAGCATTATTTTAATAATATTTTGGCCAAAAGATATACTCTGCAAAAACAGATAAGATATTGGCCTTAACTGGTGTTCTCTTCCCTCCTATAGTTTTTTTTAACAAACATTGTAATAAGTCTGGAGTAAAACCTAACAATTCCCTTTCTTTATTCCAAGGCTTGAGTCAAATGAGATGACTAGGTCCTCCAAACAAATTATTCCTTCTACCCTGGGATTAGATCCATATCGGAAAGGTCTAAGTCTATAAACTAAATGCATCAGAACACCCCTCATCGCTTATACTCCCAAAAAAACTCAAAGAAAAAAAATCCAATTTACACATAAAATGGAGGATTACAAAAAAAGAAGTACACAAACCAATATGTCCAAAGTAAAATCCATTTTATCCAGTTTTGTTTATTTTGTTTAAAACAAACAAAACGGTGTGCGGAGCTATGCCTGTATTTAAAACTCAAAAACAAAAGCGAGAGGGAAGAACAACGCTGATTCGATTACTCATTTAAATTTCTAATTATATATACGCTTCATCTAGCAGAACAGTATTATTATTAAGAATACTGCAATATACTGTTTTGTACCTTTGACTATAATTTGGCTTTAGTGAACCCGATAGTTAAATATTTTAAACAAATCTAATATATTTGTTTAGTATTTTATCTAATTGAAATATGTATAAAAGTGCGTGACCTATATCTGAACAAAGATAACTTCCATACATCAAAGTTAATATTTATTTATGACCCACCCTAGATTTTTGACAGACTTTCTTCGGAAGTTTGGTCAAAAAAACACAATATTTTTAATCACTTTCCAAACAAAATTAATTTATTTTACAGTTATTTAGCCAACCATAGTTACCAAACTAATCTCTCACTGTCAAAGTAAATCCTCACTATATTTATACTTGCTTAAATTTAAGATACATTAATCTTCACAACCGAGACCACTAAATAGTGCATCCTTAAACACTAGAACTTATAATTCAAAAGATATAATTTATGTATATTCTACTAATTTTCTAATTTTACATGGTCAACGCAGTCAAAAGTCAACATATGGTTTTGTAATCTATTTAATTTTTTTTAAATTCAGAAACTATTCACAGTAAAATATTTAATTCTAAAAAGGGATTGCGTTGAAGTAAAGTGGCAGGGCCATTTAGGAAAAGCCATCCTTAATAGAACAGCCTGGAATATGAACCCCAATATCCCCGTCTTCAGAAGGCCAGTCTAACATAAATGTGACACTTTAGACCAATGATCCACTAAAGGTAGTCATACCCTTACTAATTTTGAGAGTGATTATCTGTTTGTTCATTTTTCACACCTATTTTATCAACATAAAGCAAAATCTGTTTTCAGTCTGTAACTTTTGAAAGTATAATCCAAGTTTATTATTATTTAAAAAAAACTTTCTCTAAGACATCATTTTATTGTAATTATTACTAGTTTTTCTCTAAACACTATAAGTTTCACACATTAAAAAAACCTAAATTCTATTTATCCGTTCATTAACATTTTTATGGTGCACAATATCACCTTCACACCAAGAATAAGATAAAATAATGTAAGTTTTCTATTGATTTCCTTTAAGTCGTGTTTTGACCTAGGGTTTTTCAATAATCTCTAGTCAAACGAAAATTTCAGATTCACTTGTTATTCTATCCATGTCCTGTAATAGATTGTATCACAGTTTTCAGTTTTCAAATTACCATATTATTTTATTTAAGCTTTCATTACAGCAATTTTTTTTTTGTAAAACAAAAATTTCGCTTAGTCGTACGGGTATCCAAGTGTTTCCAAAAACTAAATTATTACAGTTACAATCTACACATTTCCATTCTTACACCGGAATTTAAAGATTCCTTTCTTGAAAATATATGGTGATTTATTTAATATATAGAAAAATTATTTATTCGATTATTAGGGTGTTTGTTCTCTTTTAAATATCTTAACACCGAGTAATTTTTTCCTAGAGTGGTAATTGCGTTCAATGATGGGAACTGTTTAAGTGACTCTTCTTTTATATAGTTAGTACCATTGACCTAAGATATAGCCATGTTGCAGATACTTAGCTGTGTTAAATCCCGTTATAATATATTATTATTTGTAGTTTCTTATCGTTGTAGCTTATTAATTTTGTAGATCAGGGTAAAACTGATATGTTAAGGTAAAGTGTAAGGTAAAGGTTACCTGTGAATTTTCATTGTATTATTATAAAATTAATAGATTTAATTCATTTTATATTTCAGGTTGAGAGATATTTGCCTAGGAGAGGTGTAATCCGTTTTGAGGGTCTACGGCAGAGAATAATAAAAATAAATAATAATAATAATTATTATTATTATTGTGGATCCAACGAAGTTTGATAGATCACAAAATGAAAAGATCATTCAAGATAGTTGAGTTGAAGTTGGTAGTTTTCCATCCTCAATAACAAATGGTACAGACTGGGTAAATGTATTTTTTCTCCCAAAAAAGGTTTAAAACTCACATCCGCGGCAGACTGGGAAGCTCAGAGCTCGGCTTCTGACGATGATACAAATTGTTAAAAATCTTCTATCCTTTCGGAGCGGTTGAAAGTCTCCCTGAAGAGAATTTTTCCCACCTTCAAACCCACAGAAAAATAATCCAGAAACACAAGTTAAGTAAAAATCATTTAATTATTTTTATAAAATGTACAAAAAGGTATATAGCTAATATATTAGTGGTTGACAATAAAAATGAATAAAAATCACTAACTTAAATAATGAAGATGATAAAATTACAAAACGTTGCCAAAATAAACAATATTCAACCCTCACAATCGGAAAATACCCTTTGTATTTTTTTCCTATGTCAAAAAATATAAAAGAATGTATGTCCCACGCAGTAAATAACTCCGTACGTCAAACACAAGGTTTTCTTGATAAATACTGCAATACCAAGAGAATGATGTATTTGGATTGCCTTATATAATGGCTTAGCCTGTACTGGAATAAATGTATAAGATTAAGGACCGACATTTTTTCTAAATTTATTGTACTTGTCTTGATGGAGCAGGCTGATGAGGGTCTAGATGATTATTGCGATGATATTACAGGATCAGGAGTTTCTTTGGAGTAGGTAAATAACTCTTTTTCTAAAAACAATCGCCTTATTGTTAATATAAATTTTATTGTTGACTTGACCGTTTTGCTTTCTTTTTGGAGTCGGAAGTAGATCATGGAATGATGAAGAGCTATCACCATCTTATCTTACTTGTGAATCCTCGTCTTCGTCTTCATCACTTGAACCCTGCTCTAGGATGGAATTGATAACTTTATCGTTTTACACATCACTAATAATTCTGAAAATCTGACTATTGCAGTTGCTTTCGACACTAAAGTTTGTAGAGTATTGAAAGAATCAAGAGTGTTAGCTGAACTTAGAATAGGGGAATTGACGTCTGGTGTTTCAGGCACAGAAGTTGTCATAGACGTTAATGACCTTTCCTATGTTGGTTGTGATTGCAAATTTCTGTTACTGCACTTGGAGCAAAATCTGCATTTGGAATCTCATATGGAATTATGGGGTAAATACCTGTGCCATGGATACAAACTTTAACATTACCTGGGGTTGCAGCTTTATCCCACACAGAAGAGAAGATTATGCAAAATCTTTGTTAGGCTATGGTACGTTGTCCATAATTATTGCAATATTTCATGATTTCATCATGCCAATAAGCATCGAAAGCTTTGAAGACGGCTTTGTCGAATGGTTTAAGTTTATGGGTGGTGTTAAAAGGAAGGCAGTACCGTGTGATACTGTGCAACCTCAACAATCAATTAGTCCAGATTACATTTTGCACCATAAAATATTAATAAGCAAGGACCTGCTGTTTTATAATTGGTAAAATGATGAATTGAATTTACAAAATATGTTGTTGTCATCGAACATTTGGTGTCACCTTACACACTGATTAAGGTGGAAAATGATCTCCAAACTGAGGTTTCTTCCTATTACATTTATCTAAAATATGGGCAGAATACTTATGGCCATTGCATTTCCGCAGGGAACCACGAATACACCTCCAACATGTTCATTCAAAGCAATATAGCTCGTTTCACAACTTTTTCTGCTAAAACATTAGGGGTTTTGTGAAAACTTAGGTGGTGTTATTTCTAACCCATAATGTAGACTTATAAAGGCTTGTTTGTAATATTGAGACAAACTATTTAATCGTGTATCTTCCCATAGTGGTTGGAAACCATACATCTGCTCAGGTTTTGTGCTTGGTCGGGATTTGGGTTTAGAACTTTTCTGATGGGGATTTGTGGATGTTGAGCACAAAAACCACACGTCCGCTTTCTCCCAGTGGTGACCTGAACACTTGAAAATTTGTGCTTAGATTAATTAATGCTGCGAAATTTGTAGGCACAAAGATCAGAGAGCGGGAAGAGAAATGGTCTACGTGTCCAAGCGATGGCAGTGGTATACCAACGTGACGTCACCGGCTAGTTTGAACTTCTCCCACCGTTGTACCCCTTGGCAACGAGACTCTATATAATATGGTGGCACTCAAGAGAACATTGACTATTGGATTCGGCACCACCGAGGGTGGACTATTAATCTAATAACTTCTATGAAATGTTAATATTTGATATCACCAGGAGACGATTTTTTCTGAAAATGGACTCTACCAGGAAAGTTGTAAAACTGTGTAAATCTTCGTTATTATTATTAAAATATTGTATCTATAGGTCATTTAAATTATGACTCAAATTTATTGGACGTCAGAGATAGACTTGTAATTTTTGGTTGAAATATAAGTTTTTCTATAAAGAAATTTTTCTTTCAAAATCTATTATTTTGGTGTCGCCTCTTGGGCGCTTGCTTCTTTAATTCATTTGTAAATATTTTATAATAGATGTTCATGCACAACTAAGTTTTGTTGAGGTGCATTTGAATTTAAATTAAGATCATTTAAATTCGTTATATTATTTTCTAATATTTGTGTAACGTAAATTTTGCTGATTGTCTTAAATTTAACTTTAAATTTTGCAAAGTCTTCTAAAATGAATATTAATTCAGTAACCATTGTTGGTTGTCACTTATGCTGCGATTCTGAAAGAATTTGATGATGCCGTTTCAAGTAGTCCCGCGAGAGATTTGACTTACGGTCTGAAGTCGAACTCTTGCGTTTGTTTAAATTGTAATGTTTGTTGTAACATAACAGTTTCAGTTAATATGTCAATTTTTGTCTTTAGAATCTCAGACATTTTCTTAGTAACTAAAAACTAGGGCTCATAAATATATTCATTGTTCATAATTATGTGTAAAGATTATTGTTTTTCTATTTCTATTTAAAGGAAACATGGTTAATTTGATTTTGACTCTGTTTGTTATTCTTTTGTTTCTTGTTGAAACTATCTATTGCACAATGTTTTCCAACTACAGCTACAGGTTGATTCATAAGGCCACGTGATTTATTGTTGTCATATTTTTCAATAAACTATTATTCTCATTTTTAACTCATGCTATTGCTGCTTTCTATTATTTTGAATGTTAGCTTACTCCCTCCTTTCCTTGTAGTATTTTTAGTGGCCTATTACTATAAGGTAACAGAGAGGGCGTAACACTACCAATAAAATGGCAACTAGTGTGCCATATTAAGAAACGGGCCATATTCGGTACATGCACTTTACATGATTTTTCGGTGATAACAAAAGATCCACAGAATCAAATTAAGCCCCTGACTCTTGTCTTTATCTCTAAAGTTTTTAGTCAAGAGGGCCTACGGTAGTGTTCTATAAATTTGAAAAATGAATCTCTAATTTAAAGCTGACTGATGATGATGATGATATGGTCATCAGAAATTCTGTATGCCACGTTAAGTGTCTCATAACTTTGTATAATGAGAAAGATGATTCACTGAGCTTAATACTCAAGAGTGCGTTTGAAGAGCTTATGGTTTTCATTGAAAATAGCCTTGAAAATTATGAGAAGACTCCAGTTTATAAACTCATTTACTGTAAAATAATCGAGCACCTCATGTGAGCAGAATATGATTACATGAGACTCCTATGGCACTCCATAATTACCAACATACTTAATACATACAAAGATAAATGCCTTACAGGTAACCCGTAGAAAGGAAAATGTATGTACGTTCATATTTCTGTTAATTATGTAAATAGAGTAAATTATTGATAAGTATAAATATGAATTTTATTTAATATTAATTCATACAAGTAAATCTGTTAATAAACATGTTTTAAAATTAAGAATTGCCAACAAACGATCTGATAATCCATTCAAATCAGGTCAGAAAACTGCTTTTATAAGGCTTACATTTTGGTTTTGATCAGCGCTTCCTGAGGAAACTGTAGGTCAGAATACACCATAAGGGAGATCAACCCAAAGCTGATAAAATATATTTTTCTTTTATTTTGTTTATAAACATGATATTGTGCACTATAAAGAAAAATTCCAATATGTTGGCTCAAAGCGCATTATTTCAATGCTTACAAGGCTTAAAACAGAAATATACTAATAATAAGGTGTTTCTGGGAAAACCCGTACAGACATGCCAACTATTTTAAATATTTCAGATATCAATTTTAACTAGATTTCGACCGTAGTAATTATTCTTAAATGAAATAAATTATAGATTAAAACTTTAAAAATAATATGTTTAAAAATGACTACTTGGACACATGACTTAAACATGGGTTCAAGTTGTCAAAGTTCAAAGTATTTTATTATTAAAGCAGGTTTTCTATAACATATAATGTATTTATAAATAATTTTACGATATTAATGAAATTGACGTTCTACATTACTTTAGTACACTAAATAAAACTAAATCATGTGAATGTTCCTTATAAAATCTAAGCCCTCCCAATAACCACAGCCAACGGTTAAATAATAAAATGTAGATAAATCATTTGAAAAAGGTCTACATTATAAAGTTTGTACAAAGTTTTGTTACATTCTTTATTACTCGTTATTTCCTAATATTGCACAACTAAATCGAAATATTAAGTTTTGTCGATTTTCTTTTTGTTTGTTTGTAAGGTTTTTATTAATTTGTAAACCATCTAAAAAGTACATGAGAACCATAAAGAGACAAACAGTTAACACCAGCCCCGAAGGGCTCCCGAAAACAAACACGACATTGAACAGATATAAAATCAGAACATGAAATGATATTGGCGCTCTGGCGGGCTGAAAATTGCCTTCTTTGGGATAGGGGTGGGAAAATCATACAAAAACCCACCCCATTGCTCATAATGGGTCTCCAGGACCGTAAAACATACAATGTACAAAGGAGAGGGACGGGAAGGTAACAGGGTAGGTAGGGGAAAAATAGTGGTTCACCGCCAGGGCTACGCAGATATTCCATACGTAACCCTGGTGCGAAAATAAAATAAACTTCACACTGCGGATGATTTTCGTCGCTCAGGCAATTTTCTTTTTCATTTAAATTTCATTCCAGTTATATAGAAACTCAGTGTGCTTAAGACTACTATAACCTATTATATTTAATTTTCTAATCATAACATATAAAGTTATGTTTTTCTAAAATTTGCTTCTATATGTGGAGTGAGGGTTACCCAACTAAAATAATACTTTTTATTTATTATAAAGTAAAAATATATTTGGCACTTAAATTTGCTATTATTTTTCCCATTACATAGTCTGGTTTGACGTCAAATTTTTCATAAATAAATATAATTTTTTCTCTCTCTATTTCGTTTATTCTAATAAACTGAAACCCTCCTCAGTGGCCGCGTGGTCTAACGCACTAATCTCGTGTTCGCTAGACTGTCGGGGACGGTGAGATAGGGGTTTGATCCTGATCAGGTGCACTGAGAGTGGTTTTCATTAAATTGTTTTCCACTCTTAATCCACGAAATGCGGGTGCACTTCCACTAAATTAAGCCTTTATAATCCCTAAATCCTTAGTTTAATTAGTACAAAGGCGTATGACCTGAATAGGTAGTATGACACGGTACTAAATAATAATAATATATTTTAGCTAAATTGAGCACTTTAAAAAGTTTAAATACCAAAATGGTTTAGCCCTTGAAATAATGTATTTAAATATATATTTATATATATATATATATATATATATATATATATATATATATATATATATATATATANAAAGATGAACGCCACCCAAAAGATTACGTCAAGATTCTACATGGCAATCACGAGCGTCTTAAGAGAAAGTGACTCACTGACACAGCAGTTTAGAGCCTTGTAGAAATATAATTCTATTCAAAGTTAGTTTCACAAATACATTAATATTAATTTAGAAAATGGAGGTACTCTTTTAGCTAATGTTTGTAACTTTCTCGTAAACCTCAGAAACCGTAAAAAATCTTTGCTTGAAATGTTGATGGATGACAACTTCTTTTTAGCCTCCCTGAACACATATAAGTAATTTTTGCAGGTCTGTTACTGCGACTGAAACAATTTTACCGATGGGGCTAAAACTTCATAAAGTATCTAGGGTTTTCATAAGTTACCTCAGAAGGGTTTTTGGAATTGTCTACCTAACCATAAATTTAAAGTTTAAGAGTGAACAGAGGAATTATTGATTCGCTCAAAATTGGCTGTAACGATTTTGATTAAAACTCGTATCTAGGTGCTGTTTAATATTACAAGTAAAATCTCATCTCATTTTTCCATGAAAATGACTTTGATAGTAGGCCTACCCAAAACCAGCATAATTTTCCGATTTTGATAAGATCTTTGCATCTCTTTAAGAAAAATAATAACTTATATTTTCGAAATTGTATCACTATTTAAATATGAAATATTTTGATTTGAAATATATATATATATATGTTTTTATAAATAGTTTTTAATTTTGGTCAGCATAATTTTTAAACTGAGTTTAAGGAGATAGATATGGAGTTGGTAGTTATTATCTTTGGTGAACAGAAATTAGATTATTTTATCTTTTTTATATATCAGTGTATATTATTTCTTTATTGCGCTTTGGTTTCTGAAACAATTTATGTTATTTATTATTACAAATATTACGAGTTATAATTAAATAGCTGTATTTTTAGGAAATAAGGTGAGTTTGTGCGGTGCACCGTTAAATTTATTTTACTTTTTCTTATCCCTCGGGCTTAACAAGTATTGTTATCATCAAAAAACTTGAGTACAAAGTTTTTATAGATGTTGACGTTTCATGACCCCCTGAACTCTAAAAAGTATTTTTCGGAATTTAGTATGAATGTATTTCTATTACTGGGACTAAAGCCAAAACTATTTTACAGCTTAGGATGAAACTGGGTATCTAAGGTTTTCATAATGTTTCTCAGTTGGGGCTTTTGGAATTATCCATCCAATCCTAGAATTGACTTATGGGTAGAAAAATAAAAATCAGTTTCCTCACAATTGGCTGTAACGATTTTGATTAAATTATGGATCTATTCATCGTTTAGCAATACAAACAAAACGAATGTTTTCATTTTACAAATAAAATTATTTTAGGGTGCTTTAGTTTAGTGGAAATTCTCAATTATGATTATATCTCCGTAACTATTTGAGATACGAAATAATTTATCGCGGCAAGGTTGTAGGACTTAAAAAATCCGACACCTTAGTTGGTCGGTAGCATGTCTGTCATCTAAGATAGGGGTCCTGGTTTGGATTCCCGGCATGGCTGACATATTTATCATTGGTAAAATGTGGATTTACACTTTTACGGTGATCAATTAACCAGTGTGGTATTGATTGTTGTGTTTGTTCTAGAATAAAGTTGCTTTCTAAATCAAATGATGATATAATCATCTGCTTCATCAAGTGCACGTTAAATACCCCAAAATAATAAAAAGTTCTGATTTCAACCCATCGTAGTTTTTCCGAGCACTTTCAGAGTGAACCTTCTTTGGTGTCCACGTGGTCTGATACGCTACTCTTGGAGTAGACTAGACTGCCAATGACGAAGAGATTGAGGTTCGAATCTTGGTCGAGTGTAGTGAGAGAAGTTTTACCAAATTTGTTTTCAACTCCCCCTCCACGCGAATGTAGGTACACTTCCTTTAAATATAACCCTCTTAATCTCTGAGACAATTAGTGTAATAATTAATACATAGGCGCATTAATCAAACGAGTAGTAAGATGCGGTGATAAAATAAAATATACATACACTTTCAGAATGTGCCATAATAAATTTCATTCTATTTTAGGGTACTATGTATTAGCTTACATACATGGACGAAAGCAAATTGATTTACATTTAATTGTACTGTACGTGATTGGCAAGTCTTAAAATTATTATTATTATTATTAATATTATTATTAGCACTACGTCTTACTACCCATTCGGGTTATACGTACTTACGCTAATGTGTAATAGTAGGGTGATTGTGATATAAGCTGGAGGTCCTACAGTTTACCGTGAAATCCGAACCACGGTGGAGGCCTGGTATTTCACACATTCACAAGTTATGATTACTACACTTCTTATCAGAGGTGAAGGAAGGGTTTTGCAATGAGATAAATTTGTGCCGGGACCTAGTATTGAACTTCGGGCCCCCAACACATAGGTCCGACACATTACCCCTAGATCGCCAGGTCACCAGTGTCTTAAAAGCTTGAACAGATTTTTAAGAAACGAATATCTTAATAATAACTTATGATAAGTTTTATATAATATATTAAAGTAATATCTGATGTTCTCCTTTCACTTCCCATTGCTACCCTCTCATCTTTATTTGAAGTAGTTAATAAGTTTGTGTTCAGAATATCTATAAAAAAAACAAGCTTGAACCATTCTCATGCGGTGACTTGTGACCTTTAAATCATTCTAGATTATTATCACGTCCATTCTTGTCGTGTTACGACACAGTATTCCGGGAACGTCTTCTTGAGAAACAGTAATATCAAACCTGTTGAACCAAGGAGACCGATTGCTCTGTGTTGCACTTTCATTTGGAGCAATTCAACCTTGAAGTCTTTCCGTCTCAATATGACCATCCGTCTCCAGGTCATATGAAGGAGAACAATCTTACCTGTTTTTTTATAACATAGCAGTACTGTTTGGGAGTTCATGTTCGACAGAGACTGGTGATTTTCTTCCGATTGTCACGTAGACTCCCAAAATATAGGGTACAAGTAACTTAATTTAAGCTATTTCGTAAGTCACGTGAAAGATTGAGTAAAATAAAGCTTTGGGCATATAAGAACTAGTCTTTTCGTAAAATGTACTACTTAATAACATAAATTATTAACATACAAGTGTTTCTAAAACATAAATACCTGAGCGTGATATATGTTTTTAATTCTGTAATCCATTATTTATTATTTATTATAGATGAAATCTTGCTACATGTCTCGTTTCAGCAAATTTTCCTGGAAAAATACTATAGTTAAATACGTAACATTTACAAATATGCATGCACAGAGAGAATGTTTTCTAAAATACACTTCTTATAATATTAAACATACTATTGTGTAGGAATACCGTAAGTTAGGTAGAGTACCTACTCTTCTAAAAATAATACACAATAGCTAGTGCAGGAATTCACCGTGGGTTTGAAAGGACACGCACCTCAGAATATCAGGGTATACCGGGACTGATGGCTACAGGGGTAGGCTGGAACAGTCTTAATAACTGTTATAATATTTGACTGAGCGCAGCACCATCTACACCTTCGTTGAAGATGCACAAGACGCTTCTGCCATGTTTATTTAAAGCCGTCAGCGTGAATGGTGTTGGAGCAAGTTTTTTTATTTAATTTTATTTGTGGTGAGTAAATTCTTATGGTTTAACAAATCGTTTAGAAAGAATGAGCTAGTATGAAATATTATATTTTATCGGCGTTTATTAAGAAGGATAGACCTTTAGCTACGACTTTATTCTACTTAGACAATCTAAATCGATTTTTCAATAGAGTAGGGCCTATATATGACATGACCAATGAAAATGGCTACGGGGTTGCTTGGCACACTCACTATGGGGTTGGTTGACCCACTGTGCCCAAATAGCCCCAATATAATGAAAACAGATTTTTCACGACAAAATTCAGTTTTACTGTAACACCTTATTTAATTTATTTGCAGGTAAAATGTGTACCACCCTATCTACCTCAGGGTATTAATTAGGTAGACAAAATCTAAGCATAGAGCTATCTTTGGAACAGATTAGAACCCTTCCCAAAATCAGGACCATAAACAACTTCTGTTAGGCTAACCAACAATGGCTAAAGTAGAAAGACGTCAATATTAACTAGCATCCTAATTAAAAAAGCACTTGAAGACACAAAGAAAACAAATAAGGTACTTCAAATAAAAATTAAGTTAAAATTTTTAAAAGGCGTCTGTTTGAGGAAAAATGGAGGAAAAAACAACACAAATTAAATTCGAAAACAAACATAAACCTATCTACATCTGATGAGTCAAAATAAGACGATACTTTTTTTTTGGTTGGGTCATCACAAACAAACATATAAAATATTACTTAACCTATACGTTTGATGAATACATTTTAAGCAGTTTATGAAACAAGGTAACTGTCCATTGATCTACTTTAACTCAATATATAAATAAAAAGATAAAGATGGAATATGCAAAATGTAGCCAACCATCCCCGTCACCCCTACATACTCTACTATACAGGAACACAATTTATTACTGTCATAGCACTCTACTTAGAATAGTAAGCCTATGCCTCATTGTATGCAATGAAACGGATAATTTGCCTAAGACAATTTAGTTTGTAGAAACACACTATACCATACGTCTGATATAACAATTTTCTCCAAACAATTAACAAAATGTTGAGCAGATTTAATAGAAAAATTGGCTCAAAATACTACACAAAACACAATAAAGGAATTCACAATAGTGCTGACAGAAATATAAAATACTTTTATAATATTATATTTGGGTGTTGAATATTAGTCCTAATTTGGTTAAGAATGTTTGATGCGGATAAATTTAACGGGGAGTATGAGGTGGTTTTCGATAATTATACATATTTGAGGTGATAACGAATGCTAAGAAATATCTCATAATACACTAAATCAAGCACTGATACATCCAAAATTGAATCAGGGTATATTCATAACCTACAAATGCTAGTAAATTTATTTCAAAATCCTCTAGTTCATGATATATAAGTGTCTGAGCTTGCTTTATTTTGTTTTTTATTGGCAATTATTAGGTAAACCTAATTAATACACTGTTAACGCTCGATAACTTGGACTTCGACATCTCGAACTTCGGATAACTTAAATAAAATTATATTCCGAAAATAAAACTTTATTTATAAACACACCAGCCGCATGCTGCCAGGATAAAGATGTTACAGAATTAGTGTAATGCAGGGGGTTGTTGGAGATTCTGCAACGCAGCGCTTCTACCCCTCCAATCTCACCCCCACGCTTGAACACCATAAGCTTTCATTCACGCCACACCAGTTGAGAGAAAGTCCTAGTCAAGTGAACAAGTGAACTTGTATCTAGCAATGGCATCGAACAAAATAAAGTGCGTTTCTTTAAGTGCTGTAGAGAAATTAAAACTTATTGATCAATTAGAGTCCGGTGTGCCTGTGGAAAATGTGTGTAAGTAATATGGCATCGCCAAACAAACTGTTTCAGGCATAAGAAAGAACAAGGATAAGTTGAAGACGTTTGATTTGCAGTGTGATGTCGAAAAAACAATTTCCAGTAGAAAATTACTAGATTTGCCTTGTGAAACAAACCTAGAAAAGGCTGTACATAAATGGTATGCGCAACAACGGTCTAGCGGGGTCGTAGTTCGGGGTGTGGAGCTTCAGGCGGCAGCTGAGACACTTGCTAAGCACATAACCATTGAATTTAAAGCAAGCGATGGTTGGCTGTATCGTTTCCGCAACCGGCATGGTATTTTTATTATTATTATTATTATTTACCACCACGTCTTACTACCCGTTCGGTTTATACGCTGGCATGGTTTTGTTAACAAGAGATTGTTTGTTGAAGCGCTAAGTGCTACTAAAGCTAGTGTTGAGTCATTTAGAACATGACTTGAAACTCTAATTAAGGATGAAGGATTAAATCGTGCTCAACTATATAATGCTGACGAGACCGGGATGTTTTGATGTTCACTACCTGAAAACACGCAGGCTTACAAGAATGAGGGCAAAAGCTAACAAAGAGAGAATTTCGGCCTTATTGTGTGCAAATGCAGATGGAAGCCATCGCCTTAAATCAGTTATAGTCGGCAAATCACGCCAGCCTCGTGTGCTTAAGTCTATGCTATATGACCTGCCTGTACACTATACTAGCTCAAAAAATGCATGGTTCACGCAAGTAATCAAGCAAGACTGGTTTCAAAAACAGTTTGTTCCTGAAGTGTGACGATTTTTAATTGAGATTCTGAAGATTGCCCCTGGTGACGTCAAGGCGGCTTTACTTGTAGACAACGCTCCATCCCATCCAACTAATAAGAAGTGTAACAGTGATAGAAACATTAAGTGCCTGACATTGCCTCCCAATACCACCTAACTTATCCAACCAATGGATCAGGACATTATTTTGATATGCAAGAGATTGTATTGAAAGAAGTTGCTTGATAAAGTGATGGTGGTACTGGAGGAACCTCAGGACAAAGAAGAGAACACGTGAGGGCAGAGAACATTGCAGAAAATCTGAAACTATGGCATCAAGTCAGCAATTTTAAACTGGACCTCTGTTTGGAATGAAGTAAAGACGTCCACGCTTGTTAACGGCAGGAATAAACTTCCTTTTGACAAAGATGTAGAGCATTTTTAGAGGGTTGTGATATCAGTGATTACTATCAGACATTGTTAGAGGGTGGTGAAACTGGGCCCACCGAAGAAAACATTCGTGATTGGTTATATGGAGAAGATGGAGACCCTATCTACCAGATCCAGAGAGAGGAAGAGATTATTCGCGATATTCTGTCTCCTACCACCATGGACCAGAATACAGACAAAGAGGAGGAATTACAGCCCTTGTCTAAGTCGAAGCTGTCAATTTCTCGTGAAGCTCTAGACATATTTATTGGTGTCATAGATTCGACTTAAGCCCTGAGCAACAGCCATTCTATATACACTTATCAGGACTGCACGTGAGATAATTGTTCGGAAGCACCATCAAAAATATTCACAGAAGAAGATTGACAGCGTCTTCAAACCTACGTCCGCTGAGCAAAATATCGTCACAGTGGCACCAATTACCATCTCTGCTCTTATAATAGGCCCAAGCCTACCGAAAGAGGTTGTGAATCAGACTCTGACTAAAATATTGAGGTCAATAAATTAGTGTCAATTGTATTGCTTCACACATACACTACACTTTGTAGATAATTTGTCAGTTGTACTATAGGCCTACTATTATCTCAACCTTCCCCATTCCAATACCTTGCTGTGCTATTTTGTGTATGTGTCTTATCTGATATGTGTATTTTACCTCATCACATTAGAGTATAATATTACTTTAGCGAAATATCCGTTTTCATTCTTTAGGCACCACTTTATTTCCCCTTTATAAGACCGACTTTTCATAACTTGGACAGACCCCCGCCCCCTTTAGTACGAGTTATTGAGCGTTGACTGTATTGGTCTGAAAGTCATTCCAGAATATGAGATGTGCGATGTACGGTACAATTCTTTTATTCTGCAAGGTAACAAGCTTGCCTTACTTGTACCCTATACGATGCAGCCTATACTCTAGAGGCCATAGTAAAGCCCGTATCACACGACACTAGCTAGTACTTGAAATACAGTGTGATAGCTAGCACGTCATCATCTAGCGTCGTGTGAATCAGAAAAAGTATACTGGTTCTGCCACTTGGTACTGGCTACCATACTAGTTGTGAGGATAGAACATGCGCTATTTTTGTATTAGTTCCGACACTAGTTTGTGTAATTCGACCAATCAATGCCCGCTCAGACTATGTGTAGAGTAAATAATAGAAATGGCGCCGACTTGGTCTTCGGATGTCATTTTGTTGTTGGTGGAAAAATATTCTAAACATCCTTGTTTATATAATACCAAATTGCCACAATATGACAATATATTTGATATATATAAATTCTATTTAAAACATGCCATCTAAAAATGACAAACTGTGTTCCAGACCAAATTTTAATCTAAATAAACTTGATAGCATGCCAACGTTGGATTTTTTTTCTAGAATATAAAGTGTGTGTAGGCTTAAAAAAGAACATTTGTGAATCAAGGATACTGTACTTGGACACCCATGGGCTTAGGGGCTTCTGACCACATCGTAAATAAATGAATACAAATTTAGGGAGATACTAAACGTTTGTGTCACCCCGAATGTATACTACCTAACCTCCGAATGTATCATATTTAGCATCCTGCGACCATTATTTCGTCTTTCCCAACAAGTCCCGTGTCCATATTCTTTTTCTTAGGCTCCCTCTCATATTTTTCAATATCTTTATTAGCAATTAATGCAGCTGTTGCACCCGAAATTAATCTCTGAAGTTCCATAAATATTTGCACTAGAACCTAGTACCAAACTAGCAGCGTGTGAATACTCTAGTCCTGTTTCTATTATACTAGCTAGTATACAGATATCTAGTCGCTAGATAGCACACTTGATTTCTAGTACGAGCTAGTGTCATGTGATACGGGCTTAAGGCTTGTCTAGTTTGGACTGTAAACTGTTACCGTAACTGTATTGTACAAAATAAATAATTCAAATATGTGAAATAATAACAGTGTTTAAATAAAAAGGTTGTTAAAAAGTGATTGATTTACATCAATTTAAACTTTATAAGCCTATAATAATGTATACTTCTTTTTATTCGTAGATAGTTTTATTTAATCTTATTCTGTAGGAAATAATACCATACGTCCTAATTAATTTAGTTATCAAGCTATCTCTATTTCATATTTGATTAATTATGACCAGTAATTGATCATTGTAACTAGCCTTGTGATTTGGGATGTCTATGCCGTGAGGTTTGTTGCTTGAGGTTACCGAGCGTGGAGAGGGGTGTATTTTATAGCTACTTAAAAACCTTCTTTTTCGAAAGAAAAAAAAAGTGCAGGATTTTTGCTCTATTGTTAAATAAATTAAAGAGACAATTATCAAGTCATCTATTTACAGAATATGTTTACAAAAAAAGGAGATACATATCTAAATTAATGTTCACCCCTCACCAACCTGTGTTGCCAAGGGCGTAGAAAGAGGGGGGATTAGGGAGATCCAGACCCCCATTGAGAAATATGATATGTACTTATAGAAGCTTTTATTGGCTAAAGGTGTAGTAACGTTTTCTAGTGGACCCACATGGCGAATTACAGTATCTTTTTACGCTCTTGTGTGTGTAACACTCACTGTCAGAAAGTGAGAGCTGCTTCACACGTTTTCCACGATTGAAAACGTAACATAGAGCTCTAATCAGTCATCTCCCTCTATAAGAACGGTGACTGTACACTTTACAAATTTGGCTCTAATTAGTAAACCAAGATATTAAAAGAGTGACTCTTACTGTTGAGTGTATTTTTACGTCTGCTTTCTACAAACGTTCCCCGAAGTCAAATGTTGTTGTTTTATATTTTTACATTAGTGCTCTTAATAGCTAGCTAATAACCACTTATTCTAATACAAGGGATATGCTAGAGGAGAATAGTGTATAAGTTCACCAGCATTAGCGTGGAGAAAGCTTGGCAAACTCACTTTGATCAATAATATCTATAAAACCATTTCTAGTGCAGCGGGTTGAGATTTGAAGCTTGATATCCACATAACACGTAATTCCATCTATTGTTTTATTGGCAATTTGTACCGCGTGATCAGTAGTGCAGTTAGGACGGTGTTACGTGCATTATCGCCAACATAGTGTTTCACCTATTTCTAAATAACACTTACTTAACTTAGGTGACACCTAAGTTGACTACTCACATTCGTGGGCAAATTAACTACACCTAAAATTTATTTAGTTTAGTTTATTAGTGGCAAGGAGGTTCGGGCTCAAACTTCGGCTGGGTGTAATGATGGTGAATTTTCATAAATGGTTTGAAAATCTCACTTCGCGCAATACTAGGTACATTCCTCTCAATTATAGCTTACTCATCCCTACCACATTTATGGTGTAGTTAAATGTGAATAAACCGGGAGAGGAAAAAAGCTACAACTTAAGGTCGACCTNCTTGGCGTAAATTTATCACCTCAAGACCCAATGTTCATGGGTTCATACCCAACTGGGGTCGACAGATTTTTCTCAATCGATAAAAATCCGCAGCAAAAATTCCTTCGTAAAGGAAGTAAAACCGTCAGTCCACTGGCGATTGTAGTAAGTAAAAGAAACCTGGAAGTTACGTTAAAATACCTTTCCGGCCAAATTAGGAGACCCTTTCTCTCTCTCTCTCATAGAAATTCTCGTGTGCTGATATAATCAGTCAGTTCAGAAAATGCACGTTAAATACCTATAATAGATTACTAAAAAAATTATTACTACTTAAGTTGGAGGACCAAAACCCAGTCCTTAAAGTAATAAGAGATCCTTGAACTTTAACTTTAGTTAAGATTGAAGATTGAAATGAAGATGTAGCTAATATAACTTATATTTAAAACATCATATATTTTTGTGTAATATCGTCATTCCCACTCATATTTAGATAAATATTCGGGTTATTTGAAACTTTATCTGAAATTCAATTTTATAAAATGTTTTGAATTAACTATGTAGTGCATTTTATGTAGTATTACTAAACATTGAGGTATACATGGAGCTACCGTCTGGTAGGAATTTCTTATAATATTATTTAGTATATATTTGTGAAATATTAGCTTTATGGCATATTTTAGTTTAGTTAATAAATTAGATGTATCCCACTGTTTAAGATATTACTTCTGGTGCACTTTTACTAACTTTGAAATTTTAAATAACATTTATCAAATACACTTTTAACAATGTTTTATCCATAGATTATTTATTGCAAGTCCAAATAGAAACTCTAAGTACTCCCTGCTTTATCTCCTGATACCCATCCATACTAGCCAAATCCACTCTGGCTCATGTTAAGCTCCATGCTATCGAAAGTAACTTTGATAAAAAATAATGCGTGTTTAGTAATGATGTCTAAGCTCTAATTTAATTTTTAATTTGTAAATATGCACGACGTTAAGCACTTTTAAAATTTATAAACTATCCATACTATTCCAATCTAGGAAATATAAGTGTCAATATATCATACTGTGAACGATAGTTCATAAATTTACTATGATTTGCATTTTAGTTGTTTTAAAGAGAAAAAAAAATTAAAAATTATCGCATTGTCTGTTAATTTTACCACTTACATTCTTCATACTTACACTTACACTTACATCTTTTGTTGGTGCTTTGTTTTGTACACTGATGATTAAGAATAACGTTCATTCATCAAATACTGGTTTGATCAAAGTAAACCAAATATTATTAATATGTAAATGCTAAATTACCCTGAAGACTATAAAACGTAAATATGCGCGTTTAAGAATGCAAGGCACAGGTTCTAGACGATGAAATATTTCTTCGTTTGTTTCGCCAAGAAATTAAATCTCTTGCATCAATAAATAATATATACTCTCGACAGCTAAGTGTGGGAACAATTCTACTCTAAGATTATTTTTTTAATGGGAATGTGTCTGGGGTCATGGTGAGAGGAATGATCTAATGTGTCTTCAGATTAAGATTAATACGAGCCCTAAAGGCATGTAGGTCGATGGTGCGTTGCTAGGACCAGCCATACATGGTCAGGGTAACTTGCGGATGAGCCATAAAATTGATCTTCTTCTTGGCGAATATGGGCTGTCGTTTGCTCTCCATTCTCCAAGGCCAGTTGCATTAGAGAGAACCGGTTTCATACGAAACTAAGCGAATCGACTTTCTTCAACGCTTGTTTAGTGTTGATTCAATTATTAAATACCTGTTGTATCGTGCTAGTTTATTAATATAGTTATAAACTCACTTTCATTTTGTTCAGATATAATACTAGTTTTAAAATCTTTTAAAAACCTGCTCACACTTGTAATATTGTTTTCTGACAATGAATAGCTTGATTTATCGATACCCAATAATAAATCAGATCCTGCAGTCCTTTTAAATTTAGATTTAAGTTCACCAATCTTAAGTAATACTAACCCTTCTTAATATGTTAAATAAATAAAATTAATAGGCTATGGATTTATGTATGATGTTCTTACAAATTTCAACAAACAATTAATATATCATAAAGATCATAGTGAAAATCACAAGGTGTATAGGGTATTTCTAAGTTATACTTTAAGAAAAGTTTGTACATTTTGTTTAACATGAATGGCAGCAGACTCTCCTTGACTTACTACACTATGGCCCTATCCTATAAGCTACATCATGTTGGAACCAACTAAGTTAAACTTGATATCATCAAGCTAAATGGAGGGAATGTATTAGAACATTGACTTATCAAGTGTCACCCATACAATAAGCTAAAAATAATTAATGAGTATTTCTATTGTTAGGATGTCATGAAAATCAAATCAATAATTATGTTATTTGGCTATGTAGTATTTTAGGTTAGAATACTTCTAAAAAAATTACCAATAGGTAGTAAAACATTATATATATGTATGTATGTCTAAATTTTGAAATAAATACATAAACGTTTTTAAATTTCGCATACATAGCGAGATTTTACATACTTTAAATATATAGCTACACTTTGCATAAATACTTAAATATATTTTACATACATAGTATTAATTTTATACAAATTTTAAAATATTTACATACACACATTTAAAAAAATGTCAACATTGTATAAGATAGTACTTCTGACTATCTTTAAACGTAAATAATATGTTTGAACCGTTCTATTTGTCATATTCATAGCAGGGGATTTAATTGTATTCATAAAAGAAAAAAATATTACTTGGTTTATATCTTGAGATAAGTATTTATACAAAAATTGATTTCACTTTGGACCTAATTTTCTTGATACAATATAGTTTCATAGAATATTAAAGTCTTTAGTTTTTTCATTTTCTTTAGACACAAATTAGATGCAAATATAAGTTCAACTACAATAGATATCAGTAAAATAAATATATTATCATGATTACGAATACATGATAAGAGTTATTATAAAACCTATAATTGCATTTAGTATAATTCCACTTCTGTAATAACAGTGTTTTAGTAAAGCAGTAAACGTGTCTATAAATAACGCTAGCATTTATATTATTATTAGTATATTTAATTTATTTAACTCCCGATGAAAATAACCATGGTTTAAAATAACTTAACAGGGTAATCGGACAATTCTGGAAGGTTTACAAGTAAAATGCCATAACTACCCATAAATGATGTTGGATAGCATTAATACTTAAATAAATTAGTAGATTAATAATTATTAGGGTCAATTATTAATGGTATTTGATCAAACATAGAGTGATACAATAGTAGTCTCTAACAAACTTGTTATTCCATATCAACAATACTAATAATAAATGTGAAATAAATACATATTCTATTCCTATGTCAATTTATGAGACATTAAAATTATTTCACTTAAAATATTTTAAATATAAGCATCCGGATTTATATGAACCATTCAGTAAATATTAAAAGACACGTTTATTTGTATTTGTAAATTAACTGGTAGCATGTCATTATTAGTTCTAAAATTAAGTAGAGAACATTTTTAACCTACCGTAATATGAAAATGATCTTTTAACTCCAACACCCTCCCTCAAATCATTTATATATCATTATAATTAAGTAATAATTTTTAAAGTAGTATAATAATGATGTAGAACATCTTTTTCTATCAAACAGTTATTCTAAATTAAGGCAAGTTGTATTACTGATACTTAAACATTTTAAACAGTGCAAAGATAATATGGATATACCTAATTCTCCAGGTAAGAGTTAAATATGTTTATAAAATCATTAAAAAATAGCTTTTATATTAGGAAATGATCTTGTGTCAAGCCATGATATTATATATTTTTAAATATAAATAGAGGTTTATTAACAGCTGGTTCTATTCTTAGATTATTGGAATGATCTGGGGAATTTTTATTTTGATTCTCGCCAATCAAAAATTATCTGATAAAAGTTATGATACCTACTAAATGTTAGAGAGAGATTGACTTACTTTATATCTTACATGAAAAAACTGCTAGAATTGTTGCACGTTCTAAAAGTCTTGTTTTAGTGGATGCATTATTTTAACAATGCACATGTCAAAGTTTATAGATTTAATTTTTTATCACAGCGTCTTAAAATGCGTTTGCTCCGTTAAGGTAGGGATCATTAAGCTATAATCTATTTAAAATTGGTGTTATTTAACATAGAGTTTTTGAACAAATCTATATCTCTACACTACTTATAAACTAGCTTAACTCTAGAACATATATACCACTCATTCCACAAGCCGTTAATCATTACTCTGGTTCCCTGATATATTTTTTAACCGTGTCAGGAATCGAAAGTGAGGCTCTTTACTCAGTATATGGATGCACTAATGACCCAGTTTATCTGTAAGACAACCATTCAAACATTTATTTGATAGTACCATGCATGCCCAATACTTAGCTTTAAATGGTTTTTATATGCATCAAGCGGTTAACTAACGATAACCTGGATACATAGTAAGACATGGTTTAAATAATATTAACCTTAAGATAATCAATATTTTTTACAGTTTAGACGTTAAAATTGTTAGGGGTTACAATACAAATTATTCAGCAAGTAATGTTTTTATTAATCATGGTAGAGGGAGGAGCTAATAAATTATAACTACAAGAAAAATTAATGGGAATTTATTTATCTTTATTGAGTAGCTGCTTTCAAAAATTAATTTTTTTTAGACTCCCGCTCAAAATGTCAACTCATAATATATTAAAATAACATATTTACCAACCAATGAATGCAACAACAAAACAATTAGGATTACTATAACTTAGTTATAAATTATAAATTTATCGATGGTTTATTTTAGTCTATGCTACATACTACATAAGTTTCCGTCTGATTCATCCATAATTTCAAAGTATCGTGTGCCTCCCCATTAGGCCTGCCGGTCAGTACGCTGAACATGGTTCTATAGTCTTCCATTTTTACTGCATATCTTTCCCAGTGTAATATACAAGATTTGACTGCTACCCCAAAATTTATAGTTATGGGTGTATGGAATTTAGATCATCATTATGTCCCTTCCTCTACTCCTAACTAGCTTCATCCTTTTTGTACCAAATATTGTAACCTAAATAAATATACTTCAAAATCATACATAACATTTCAATTTTAAAAATTAATAGTATATACTTTTCATATATACTTTTTATAAGTTTATAATACTCTCTTTAAATTATTTTTAATTAAATTAATTTATAGAATGAACCTAATTTGCCATGGTGAACCCTTAAGAACTCATCTTTCCACATTAAGAACACTTCACTTAGGTGGGTAACAAAGTTCAAAATAGGCACCCCACTGTAGTGAGATTTTCCTTAGTCATTATAATAAATGGTCCTTAACAATCACACAAACATTCTCATTTAATATATTATAGTCTTGAACGAAATTATCAAAACTATGTTTGAATTGAGCTACCCTTAAATAAGATTCCTTCAAAAACAAACACTCACCTTGCTAACCACTATACACACACTCCATAATTAAATCTTAGATCAAATAGTTCAACTAGTTACAACCAATTTCAAATTTAAAAAAGGTTGTGTGTAAACTACCTTCAAATAATTTTGATTTATAAAGGTAAAAAAAATATTATTTGTCTGTAAAAACCAACTAAAGATTTCAGTTTTGAAATAAACCTTAAATGCAATTCTAAAATTATATAGACTTTGTCATAGGTAAAAATGATCATATATTAATATTTATAATGTGAAATAGAAACGAATACCAGTTTTGAACAAAATCGTAATGTTTATTTCATAAAATTTCTAATTTTCTAAAAGGTTATTAGTGAAATGTTATAAAAAAATTATAAAACATATCTATTATTATTACGTAAAAAACTTGACATATACCATCTTTTAATCAAATTGCTGTGTACATTTTTTTTAAACTATGATTTAAAAAACTAGTCATCAGTAAACTACCCAAAAACGAATTTTTTACACTAAAAACAAATATTCAATTTGATTTGTCATGTCAAACAAGTCCTAGACACCCATTTGGAACCAAATATTTAAGGCCCTATTTAAAATAGTACAAAATTTGAAATATCAGTCATTATTAAACTACTCATGGACAAGTTTTTACCTCAAACACCAGTATAGTGTTACAACTATTTATCATGTCAATCACAGGCATATTATCCTTTTCATTAAAGCTGTTTTTAAAGTAATTAATTATTTTTTTGAATCAGTCAATTGTAAACCAACTTTCGACAAAGTGTTATCCAAAAAACAAGTATACAACTCAAGTCTTAATGTCAAGCACTATCAAGATACCCATTTGGAACCAAATGGTTAGAGTATTTTTAAATATCTCAAATTTTTGAAAAATCAGTCATGAGATAAACAACAATAAACGAGTTTTTACCCCAAAAATAAGTATACAGTCTTATTTGTCATAACACACCATTTCCAGACATTCATGTTAAATAAAATCAAGTTTTCAAAAATTTGAGATCAGTAAACAACCCTTCAACAAATATTTGCCCGAAAACCAATGATACAATACCATTTGTCATGCCGAAAAGACAATAGGCACACATTTTAAACAAAATCGTTAGAGCCATTTAAAAAAATATTGGAACTAAAATAATCACTCATCAGTAAACTACCATTAATTTGAGGTTAAAGGTCAATATAAAGAAAATTCACGGTATACTACTCATAAATTCTAAATATCAATTTAGAAAAGGATGAATTTTTAACCGTTTTGGATCCGTGAATTGGGACAGATAGACAGACATGGGAACAAACATAATTTTAAAGTCCACTCTTCTTGGTTTGGTTCAAATAAAATATAAATTCGTCATAATCTCGAGATAGTATTTTTTCACTATTACAATACTTTCTCTTGATATTAAAAAATAAAAACACATTGAATTGAGACAAGTGAACCAGTTTGACAATATTATCAAATAAATGGTAAGATTCAATCACACAAACTTTCTCAAATTGTGTGTTATGGTTTCGAAGATAGTTTTCAAAAATAGGTTTTGAGTAAGCTTCCCTTAAATAATTTTTTATAAAAACAAAATATCATCTTGTTAATCACTATACTCATTTTTATATTTAAATTTTAAACCAAATTATTACAAATATATTCAACAAAATTTAAATAAATAAATAATTTATAAACTAACTTAAAATTATTTTATGAAATGTAAATATATTAACCCATTCTTATTTATCAGGAAAAAGCATTTCCAGGTTCCCATTATGAATTAAATTTTCGACATCAATTTCCAAAATATTCAAATTTTCTAAATTCTGTCATAAGTAAACTATCCTTACATTAATTTATTTTGGATAAATAGAGATAAATTATTATTTATAATGTAAAATATCTCCCCGAAACCATTTGTGAACTGAATCGCTACAGCCATTTTAAAAATATTCATATTGAATAAAACCAGTCATCAATAAACTACCCAAAAAAACAAGTATAGAGCTTAATTTGTCATGTTCATGTCAAACACTCTCTTGATATACATTAATATATATATATACATATATATATCCATTTAAAAAAATTCTAATTTAAAAAAATCATTCATCAGCAAACGACCCATTATCGAATTTTTACTCGAAACCAAGTCGTGTCGTGTCGAACACTGCCAAGCTATATATATATTTGTAATGAAAAGATTGGGGCCTTTTTTAAAATTATTTACTTTTTTAAAAGTGTATTCATCAGTAAACTATCAATGTGTAAGTTTTCACCCTCCCCCCCCCCAAAAAAAAAACAACTATAAGGTGTTTAATGGCATTTCAAACATTCCCAAGATATCCATTTTGAACCAAATAGTTAAGGCCTTTTTTTAATACTTAAGGTTTTTGAAATATAATTCTTGAGTAAATTACCTATAAATGAATTTTAACCCCAAAAAACATGTATACACTATTATTTTTAATGTCAAATATTCCAAAGATACTCATTTGGAACCAAATACTTATAGCCATTTGTACAATATTGCAAGGTTTCTACCCTCAAAAAATTTTATATTGTCATTTTTAATACCAAAATATGTCCATGTATACAGTTTGAACAAAATTTTTAAAGCTGTTTTCAAAATATTTAGAATAAAAAAAAAAATCTCCATCATTAAACTACCTTTCACTGAATTTTGGTCCAAAAATCAACTATACAGTGTTATTTGTCAAGTCAATCAAATCCACGATATGGAAAGTGTAGTAGCCATTTTAGAAAAATTTCGAATTTAAAAAAAATTACTTTTTGGTCAACTATACTATAGTGAAGGGCTAGTATTAAAAAATGTGTTATAGTATCATAAAATCTATTAAATGGTTTTGGATCCGTGACCAGCGACAGATAGACTGACAGATAGACAGAATATTGTAAAATTAACTTTTTCGAGTTAGTGTTTACATAAAACTAAAAGATTCGTTATAATCCCGGGATATATTTTATCCACGATCACAACACTTTCTTTTGATATGAGAAAGTAAAAATACAACAAAATTGATTAATAAGTATTTTAAAATGAAAAACCTCTTAAACTGAACTAAATTTTACTGATGTCAAATGAAGAATGCAGAAAACCACACTTTGTTACGGTACTTGGCTCAAGCGTTAATTGGTATCTAATATCTCTGGGTTTTTTTCTGCACCGAGTCTGACTACCCGCTGGTGGTTATAAGCCAATATCTCTGTTAATAGGCTGTGAGATGGTTGCAAAGACCTTTTCATTCCGAAGATGCAATTTGATTTTTTTGAATGCGTGGGTGCGGTAAAGTTTTTGTTCTCGAAGAGGAGGGGGGAGGGTTAATAATGTTTTGTCCAGGCTAAGGTAGTTTGAGTAATAAACACCTAAGGATACATGCACATAATTTGGCATAGTCCAGGAATATTATTATTATTATTATTATTATTATTATTATTATTATTAGCACCGCGTCTTACTACCCGTTCGGGTTATACGCACTTACGCTAATGTGTAATGGTAGGGTGATTGTGAGATGAAATGGAGGACCTACAGTTTAACGTGGAATCCGAACCACGGTGGAGACCTGGCATTCCTCACATTCACAAGACGTCTTGTCAGAGGTGAAGGAAGGGTTTGGTAATCAGATAAATCTTTGCCGGGACCGAGGATTGAACCCCGGCCGCCAGCATAGAAGTCTGACACCTTACCCCTAGACCACCAGGTCACCAGTCCAGGAATAGAAGGAAGAGATTATCTCTATTTTATCACAAGGCAATACAAGTTTTATCTAATCTGTTATAAAACTAAATGAGGAATTAAATGTAGTGTTGAAGTTGTAAGAAATGAAAGAAAAACAGTCAAATGAAGAACTACCCTGAAAAAAAAATAATCGTTGTTTAGATTTTTTTTTAAATTCAAATTTCATATTCATAATTTGTAATGTAATCTCCCTTTCAAACTGGTTTGTATTGTTACTTTTTAATTGCTTATTTCAGTATATAGTAATAAATTTATTAATCAAAACTTCAGATCTTGTTTCAGTCAAAAGTTTATTTGTATATAGGCTGCTATTATTTTCCTTCCTCCTACATAAATACACGACAATTAAGGACACATGGGACTCATTGAGAATGATAGATAAACCATGAAAATAAAGGAAGGAGTCTAATCAATCTTGATCAATATTACTAATCACGACAATCTTAGTAAATTATTGTTAGACAATTTTCCCTCAACTTTGCCACTTCTCCCTCTTCAAACCACTAAGCTCCCCCTGTGAGAGAATAGAAGGAGGTAATGTACTCATGTCCTTCTAAGTTCTGAGGCTTATGTTCTATATGTAATAAATAAGTAGTGAGACTCATTACCTTAGATTAGTGGTCCGAGAAACTATCTTAAACGCTATAAAAGAGGTCATTTATGGAGTGAATGATTGTAAAATACATAATAACTGTTAAGGGCATACATAGAGATGTTAACTAGTACAAGTAGGAAGACAACTTGACCAATTTACAGGATATATTTACTATCTTTTCAATGTTTTGTCAATATATATGTACGCTTACTCTATAATCTGTATGAATGTGTAGATCCCTATTCTATTCAAAGTTGTAAAAATGACTAAAACTCTAGCATTTCCTGAAAAAAATGGTAGTATAACATTTCTTAATAGTAATGATATCATTTCAATTTCTAATAGGAGGGATATTTCCTTATTTGACATTAGAAATAAAGTAGAAACTTCACCATTCTGAATAGAAAATAGGCCAAAACGTCATAGATCTAGTAGAGTTAAGTATAGGTAACATAGTTGTAATCGAACGTAATCGAACACTTTTCTAGGAAGGAAAGGTTTGTGCTTTCATAGTTGTGGAAATGATCTACCTCTCATTGGTCAATCAATGAGGTTTTAAAACATGTGCGGTGGGAGCCAAAGTGTGTGCGCCCACATCAAGATGACATGTTTATGCAAACGTCCAATTAAAAGTTACTATACGTCTACGCACAAAGTGCAAGGGGCATCGTATTCAGACCACACACTGCTAAACACAGTGTGTTTGTTAGAAAATACTCCCATTACTTGAAATTGAAATATTTTCACCACTAGTATGACATTTTATAAAAACAATATTTCCAGTTGCTTCAAAAGTTTCAATATCTTCTTATAGCTCCAACCAAGGGCGTATCTACAAACTAAGATTATACCGCTCGCGTTGAGCAATGTCTGAGGGTGAGGTTATGTAGGAGGGGGGGGGAGTTATATGGTGTCAGTTACTCTTTTCACTTTCTTCAATGAATCAACTTACTACTAAAGAAACATAGAAATCAACTTCCTTTTTTTTTGCTGTTGATGGCAATATTTTATTCATTTTATCGATGGTACCTTTATTATTAGGTCTTCTTGTGGAGGAAACTACGTCAAGTTAGAGGGGGACATTTCCCCTCTATCCTACCCCCCCGTTATCTCCAACTGAGATAAGGTTGTATTTAATTATATGAGTTGTATAGTAGAGTACAGACAATACAACAAAACATTGAAACTTTAATTCAGTTAAGATATATTACATTTTGCGTAATTTCGTTTGAATATAATTGAACACGGGAATCTAACCTTGGAATTTGAAATATCATGCCAAGATGAAATATAAAGATTATTCCTTTTTACAGGGTCATTCATCGCGCGTAAATTAAGACAAAGTATGTGATGGATGTGTAGTATTATCGGCCAATACTAACATATACACACAATTTTAATGGTATGACAAATAACATGAAAAAATAATAGATAGTATATATTCTAGTTAAGAAACTATGAATAAGTTTAACATAAATGTAGCTATTATATAGTGTAGTTTGTATGAATCAGAATTTAATATATATATATATATATATATATAGATCATTATAAATAATATTCAAACTAGAAGCAATAAAATAATCAATTTGACCCCTAACAATATTAATGTTGATAAATATTCACCAACTCAGATAAAACTCTCCCTTAACTGGTAATTAGGCCAGAGGAAGGTTTTACATAGTATTTCAATGATAATTAGTGTTGAAGAACTTTTTTTTTTGCAACCGTCCGAGCTACCCGAATATACCAGGGAAGGAATATCTAGAGTTAAGATGATATTTACCCGCATTTTCGTGGCAGGGGATTGGGTAACTACCATGATTAGTATGCCTATCTGGGATTCAAACGCCAACTCCGTATATTTGGCAAAATACTTTATAGTATTAATGGCGCTTTAAGTCATGCGACTACTAAAGCAGGATTTTTGGTTTATTTCTTTAACTTGTTGAGTTACGATCTTTTTGATATTGAATTTACCACAGGGTCACAGTAATTGAACGTCAAGGACTTTTCCATTCTCAATCTTTGGTCCTTTCAGGGAGAATGTAAGCTCGGTCTACCATAAAATATAGCAGTCTTATCTTGAATGATTGCACTATATAATTTATTCAATAGTGGAATAATGCAAGGGATGGTTATTAATACTACCTTTCAAAGGGGTCGAAGGATACGACTGAGATGGCGGTCCATTTATTTACTAAGGACAAACCCGTTTATTTACTAGAAACTGTATTAAAATACCTTTTAAATGATTGTTTCTTAATACTTTGTATTTCCAGTAAAATATAGCACAAATAATATAGTATGGAGATCAACATTCATATCAATATCAACGACTATTATTCCTGATTTGGCCATATGTGGATAAGATTCCTCGGCAGAACTAGTTATGTAGTATATCACACTATGGAATAAAAAAAACTTAATGGTTCGATTACGGACAGTACATCAAATTAATGAGTGTTTTTATCTAATAAATAACTAAATTAAAAGTTTGCTAACAAAATAATATGTTTCTATCTTAGAAATCCTGGAGATCAACAATAAAGCAGATTTAGATAAATATATCTCAATCTTTTTAAGGAAACAAATAATATATTTTCAAAGAATTAACAAACAAAAAGCTAATTTAATGTTTAGTTTATTAATTAAATAATACTTGATTAGAAGTTTTATTTCTTTTTAACCAACCTCGGTGGCGTAGTTGGCTAACGCGCTAGTCTTGTTAAGCTCAACCACTGAGGACGGGGAGATCGAGGTTCGAATCTTGGTCGGGTGAACTGGGGGTGGTTTTTCCTAAAAATTGTTTTCCACTCTCCCTCCACGCAAATGAGGGTTCACTTCCTCTAATTCCACCTTCCCAATTCCTAATCCATTAGCGTAATTAGTACTTGAAGTGTATAACCCAAACGGGTAGTAAGATGTGGTGCTAAATAATAATAATAATAATAATAATAAATATTTCTTTGTAATTTAAAAAATTAAATAGTAAGTAATTTAACACTTTACTTATTATTGCTAGAAAGTAATTCCTCGTGTCCAACCATTTATATAAAAAGCCATGAATTGAGCCAGAAGTGAGCTGTACCGACCGAGCGGCAAAATTTGCGGATATATGGTGTCATGTAGTCAGCACATCAAGCCCTCCGGCCGATAATCTCAGTTTTATAGGCCAAGGCTTCAACTTATTAATTTAAGTCTACATAGGTTTATAAATAACTTTTCATAATGGACAGGCTTAAGGATCAATATTTGGTTACTGTCAGTGTGCCTTATTTCTACAGGAAGCTTATTTTTGAAAATCTGCCAGACACCTGGACGATGTGTGCATAATTTAATATAGTAAAATTAGCTTGTTAAATGTCCTATGACAGTCAGGGATTATTGTAGGATTTGTAGGATTAAAAGGATCTCTGACGTTTTCAAGGCTACCTGTAAGTGGATCATAAGGGTAATAGTGACTTAGCTTTTAATCTGGACCCCACACTCTCCCTCCACGCAAATGAGGGTTCACTTCCTCTAATTCCACCTTCCCAATTCCTAATCCATTAGCGTAATTAGTACTTGAAGTGTATAACCCAAACGGGTAGTAAGATGTGGTGCTAAATAATAATAATAATAATAATAATAAATATTTCTTTGTAATTTAAAAAATTAAATAGTAAGTAATTTAACACTTTACTTATTATTGCTAGAAAGTAATTCCTCGTGTCCAACCATTTATATAAAAAGCCATGAATTGAGCCAGAAGTGAGCTGTACCGACCGAGCGGCAAAATTTGCGGATATATGGTGTCATGTAGTCAGCACATCAAGCCCTCCGGCCGATAATCTCAGTTTTATAGGCCAAGGCTTCAACTTATTAATTTAAGTCTACATAGGTTTATAAATAACTTTTCATAATGGACAGGCTTAAGGATCAATATTTGGTTACTGTCAGTGTGCCTTATTTCTACAGGAAGCTTATTTTTGAAAATCTGCCAGACACCTGGACGATGTGTGCATAATTTAATATAGTAAAATTAGCTTGTTAAATGTCCTATGACAGTCAGGGATTATTGTAGGATTTGTAGGATTAAAAGGATCTCTGACGTTTTCAAGGCTACCTGTAAGTGGATCATAAGGGTAATAGTGACTTAGCTTTTAATCTGGACCCCCCCCCCCCCNCCCCCCCCCCATGTATAATTCAAACGGAATGTTAAACAATATTTTCCACAAAGGTTTCATCACTAAGACAATAGCGTACAGTTAAACACCAAACGGGGTAGTAAGACGCAATACTAGAAGAAGAAGTAAAAAAACAGTTATCATACACGTGGTACAAGCTCTATTTTATAATTACCAGGAGCAAAGGTAATTTTATTTACCAGGGATAAAATTTAGCTTCAAAAATTTAACCCCTTACATTAAGATGTGTATTTGAAATATCTATTCCACAAGTAGATCTTGCGGATATCTTTGGATTTATTTTAAACACGATACACGTGAGTTGTTTAAGAAACACAACAGACATCCTCCTAAACAAAATATTTTAAAACACTGACACGTACTGACCGATAGCATGCATCTTCTAACCATGGTCTCAAAAGTTTTAAGCAGTTTAGTGTGCTGCATGCACTGCTTTGTTTTTTTGAAAATAGCCGACAATAAAAGTATAAAATGATTTTTATACGGTCCGACACCTTAGCTTAGTCGGTAGCGTGTCTGTCTACTGAGATAAGGGTCCCGGGTTTGATTCCTAGAAAGGAAACAAAATCATTAGTGAAATGATAGTTTATTCTTTCAGTGTGATGAGTTAACGGGTGGGGGCTGGATGTTGTGTCTGTTTTATATTTAAGATAGTCTGTAGTCGTGTGCTGATATAATCAGTTGGTTCGGAAAGTGAACGTTAAATACCTCAAATAAATGATAAAGCAAATGAGCGTTTTATGACTGTAGACTACAACGTTTCTAAGAAATGGTTAAGATAAATATCATGTACTGT
Source organism: Timema californicum (assembly GCA_902141385.1). Taxonomy (NCBI): domain Eukaryota; kingdom Metazoa; phylum Arthropoda; class Insecta; order Phasmatodea; family Timematidae; genus Timema; species Timema californicum. Next base: position 55,508 of record CABFOW010001898.1, read on the forward strand.
TCAAGAGACAACGTTAAAGCACTCAAAATAACTTGTTTTAGAATCTAGTTAAACGCTGAGAGAGCATGAATAAATTGCAGTCAGTGGTTCAATCCATATGCTTTTAGTTTGAGAAGGAATCTTTTTTTGAAGATCAAGATCAAACAATGAATAAAATCAGATTCCATTGTTGTTTCTCCTTCAACGTGAGGCAAAAGCACTTTAAGATTGGAGACAGTCAAAGAGTGCAATGCCTATCATTTCATTAACAAAAAAAAAAAAGAAGCTTATGTCAAGAAGCTATTACATTGTGTTCTTAGTATTCAACTCGGGTTGTATGATGATTTATGCCGGATGATAATTTTTATATTAAATTTTCCTAACCACTTACATTAAATTTTGTTTAATTAATCTTACTAGACAAGAGGTTCAAAATAAATTCTTCAAAGAATAATTGACTTAAAAGGCAATATTTAGAAAAATGTTTGATTTAAAATAACTTTGAAACACATCTGGAATCAATTTAATCCTTAAATTAAATACATTAAAATATGATTTATGAAATTTCAACGTTTGAAAATTATCTGACAGATAATATAATTGAATTTTCTTGGTGTATTTATGATTTTAAACACACAAATATACAGATATAATGAATTTTATACTCTTGGATGACTATCAAAATATAATAATCTTTGCAACATCTTTGAAAAGAATGTATTTAAAAGATCTATTTTACCATAGTATTTTCTATAGTCTGTACTTAAACCTATCCGCATTCGTGTTATCGTAGTTTTTGGTTTCATCAATCATCGTTCTGGTGAATATAGAAATTTTCCAAAACACCAAGGAATATTTACATCAATTCTGGTTACAATATATTCTTATTTTAACTATAGGTTATATTTGTTCCAAATGTTATTTATGAACATAATACAATAACTGATAGCTTTAAAACATTATTTAGAAGTTTTTTTAATCAAAAAAAATAAAAAAGATATTTTAATTGAAGGAATATTTAAAAAATTACGTTTTTTTTTAATGTTTCACTTTGTGATCCTGTTGACAAATAAATACCACCATGAAATGATCCCACATAACGAATTAAACCAGGTCTAAAAATACTCAAAAATTGTACACAGATATAAATTTTATATTTAGAGAACCCCGTTACTCGTAAGAATAAACTTTACATCCTTATTGAATAAATAATATGATTATATTTAGTCTAATAGATATATCATTCAATTAATAGGTGATACATGTAGAGAAAGATTTCAGAGCATCTTCATATGGTTTCGACAGTTAGATATGTATAGCCTTAGGACAACAAGAAGAATTACCAAAATGAAATCCAGACAAAGATATAAGAAGTTAATTAACTATGTCGTGCAAGTGAAATCACATAGGTATTCAATGTTTTCACCCTATATTTCCCATTATTGGACATGTTTGGACCCCGTTTGCTAAGACATAATTTTTAGATATAATTTTGCATTAAATAATATTGACCCTTGTGTAAAAAAACATTTACTATATGGTTTTTTTTAATGTTATTCGAAATATTATCAACGTCCTTAAGAATACTGGAATAATATAGGAGGATATGTGTTTTTTAGTTAATTGTGTTAAATCGATGGTATATTATATAGTTACAAAATTAAATAGTTTTTCTCAATGTATGTTTGTCTTTAAAATGTTTAAAAAATTCAAGTTAAATTTGATGCTTTCCAAAATGTATTTACGTCCATCATAGGGTAAATATAATACAGTATTTATATAAGCCCTAATTACATAGCTAAGAAACTCAAACTATCACAACAATCACAACCCCCAAAAATGTATGACTTAGTTGTTGTTAATATAACATGAAACAGTCATTATGGTTTAATTAATGGCAATATCTTACGAAACAAATTTATTTGGTTTTTAATAATGTAACTAGCATATGATGCGCATTTACTTCTAATTTAAATATGTAATTTAAATTCCTTATATCCTGACCATATTAATTCAACCTAGGATTTTAATATAATTTGTAGTCGGTGACCTGGCGGTCTAGGGGTAAGGTGTCAGATTTCTGTGCTGGTGGCCGGGGTTCAATCCTCCGGTCCTGGCACAGATTTATCTGATACCAAACCCTTCCTTCACCTCTGACAAGACATCTTGTGAATGTGAGGAATGCCAGGCCTCCAGCGTGGTTCGGATTCCACGTTAAACTGTAGGTCCTTCATTTCATTTCACAATCACCCTACCATTACACATTAGCGTAAGTGCGTATAACCCGAACGGGTAGTAAGACGTGGTGCTAATAATAATAATAATAATAATAATAATAATATAATTTGTAGATACAAAATGTCAAGCCTAATTATTATATATTGTACTATGACCTAATTTGTTGATCTAATAGTCTAAGGCGTTGATCTCACAATAGGCTGGACTTCTGATGTTCGAGGGATTTGGGTTCAGACCCCATTTAGTGTTCTATGTGTGATTTTTCCCTAAATCATATTCCAATACCATTCCAATCAAATGGGGTACACTTCTCAAAATTCAACCTTCCTCATCCCTAACACAATACCGAATTTAGTACATATGCGAATAACCCGAATGGGTGGTAGGATGTGATAGTAAAAGGATTAAAAATTGTATGGATGTAGAAATATTGCGAGTAGTAATAAATCTAAAATCATTTATAATAGATGTGTTATTATTACAACTAATTTTAAACGATGTGATAAATTAATCTGAAAGTAAAATGTAATCTTCGAGAAAAACAAGAAATATATTGAAGTAATTCCATTTATTTACTAAATAATTACTTTACACATAAAGTATATTTTTTGTAAATTTCTTGTGAATGATAGTGCTAAATTAGAAATATATTAAGGAAAATTTATTTTTTGATATAAGTTTCACGAGTTGAGATTCCATTATCTGATTAAATAAACGTAAGCACTAATATAATTTTCAATGTCAAGATGGTCCTTAATTTATTGCTCCAAGCTTTTATTTGTCTGATATTATTTATCTGTTTAATAATCCAAATAATATAAATAAATTTATTTTATAAGGAAGTATTTCCGTTGATTGAAAGTAGTAATATATCCAAATGTCATTAATCAGTAATCAATAACGTAATATAGGATCGCCAAATTATACACAATATTTTTTATAGAAATAGTTAATAATGTGCTCATAGTTGAATACAGTTTTGTACAAACATTAATCCAAGATTAAACGTAATTTAAGTATACCAATCTGAATCAAAGTAGGCCTATATTTAACAGGATTAAAAATACGTTTATTTGTTGTACAGGATTTTAACTAAAATTTAGTTTGGGTTTAATTTCCTTAAGTCATTAGCTAATTTAGAGATAGTTATACCCACTTTTTAAATAGGTGATCTATTCCTTTGGAGGTGACCTGGTGATCTATGGATAAGGTGTCGGACTTATGTGTCGGGGTTCCGGGGTTCAATTCTTGGTCCCAGCACAGATTTATCTGATTGCCAAACCCTTCCTTCACCTCTGACAAGACGTGTATTAATTACAGCTTGTGAATGTTCGAGCTATACTCACTTTCGCTATTACACACGGTGGAATCCTCACATTCTCCACATTCACAACTTGTGATTAATACTCGTCTTGTTAAAGGTGAAGGAATGGTTTGGCAATCAGATAAACCCGTGCCAGGACTGAGGATCGATCTCCGGACTCCCAGCACAGAGGTTAGACACCTTATCCCTAGACAAC
>CABFOW010001898.1:59269-111769 GCA_902141385.1 Timema californicum
TATATATATATATATATATATAACAGTGAGGACGTAACAAGATTTCAAAATGTAAAAATTATGTCGTATATAACATATATTCTAAAAAAACCTTCAAACGCAAATTGCAAACTGTGTTATGGACGAGAAGATGCACGATCAAATACAACATACATCTTAATTAATCTCATGGCACTGGGTATGTCTTGAATATATCTCACTCGCAAGTGTGGAAGCGTTGATTAAGTGTCATATTTGTCTAGTTTGGTTTGTTGGTGATACAGGTTAAGGGTTAAAACAGGGTACTCTTACATAAGTAGTTTACCACTCTCCCTCAAACCAATGCGTTGATATGTAATATAAATTATATCTTACTCATTAATGTAATCAAATGCGCGTGTATTAAGACGCTCTGTAAATTTAAAAATAAATATTTATATATATATATATATATATACAGTAGTAGTAGTAGTAGTAGTAGTAGTAGCATTAGTAGTAATGGTAGTAGTAATAGCAGTAGTATATATATATATATATATATATATATATAGAGAGAGAGAGAGAGAGAGAGAGAAAGAGAAAGAGAGAGATATCAGGTCCTTATTACTACCACCACTACCACCACTACTACTACTACTACTACTACTAATGCTGCTACTACTACTACTACTACTACTACTACCACCACCACCACCACTACTACTATTACTACTACTAATACTACTACTGCTGCTATTTCCATAACTCAAATAATGCCTAGCTGTGTATTACTAAAAGCTAAGCTTATAGTCGTAGATAGCACCTACAGGTGAAGATAAGTTAACACTTATTTGAATATCGTAATAATAACACCTTTTTCGATCTCGATAGTCTTGAGGTAAAGTGCTCACCTCAGGACCCACTGAACATGGGATCAAACCCAGTAGGGGTGACGGATTCTTCTTGAGTGATAAAAATTCGTAGCACAACTTCCTTCGGAGAGGAAGTAAAGCCGTTGGTCCCGTGTCGATTGTGGCATGTAATAGAACCCTGGATGGTATGTGAAGATACCTTTCCCAGCAAAATTGGTAGGCAATTTCGCTCTCGCTCATAGTAATTCTCGTATTCTGATATAATCAATTGGTTCAGAAAGTGCACGTTAAATACCTTAAATAAATTGGTAATTAAAAGAATCACGCTTTTATTAAGCTACGGATTCAAGTTACATATCCCATGGCAATAGGAACTGGAAAGTATATTGCCGCACTTACAATAGTACGCCTTCTAACCTTTGGCTAGTTCTATACAGTTCACCTCATTACACACTATCTCTTTTAGGCCCATTGTAATGTTATCATCCCATCTGCATCTAGGTCATCCTTATGGTCTCCTCTCATTAGCTTTGCCGGTCAATACATTGAGTAAGGTTCAACAAGCTCCCATTCGCTCTGCATGTCCTAACCACCGTAATCTTCTAGATTTAATAAACCTAACAATGTCTCGTAAATATTACAGGGTACATAACTCTTCACTATGTAACCTTCTCCACTCCCCAGTATCCTAATAATTGGACCAATTATATTTCTAAGCAACGTGTGTTTGAACACCCTAAATTTGTTTTATACTGTAAATTAATAGACCACGTTTCACACCTATAGAGAACAACCGATAAAATGGTTGAATTGTATACTTAAACTTTACATTCCTTGAAATCAGGTGAGATGCCAAAAACTCACTTACCGAGTAATAGCATACATCTCCCGACTATATTCTTTACCCAATTTCCAATTTAAGATCGTTATTGCTAGTTAAAACAATTGTTCCTAAGTATTTAAGTCATTAACCATGTCCAATGTTATGTTGTTAGTAGTAATCTTAAAATTATCATCCTCAATCTAAACCTATTTTATTACTAGCCTAAAATAAAATTTCTGAATTTATTACAAAGGCTTCCATACTATTTCCCAACAAAGCTAAATCATTTTCGTATTCTTATAGCTGCATTGTACCGTTAAATATCACTAATATTAAATTTAAAATTGCAATATAAATAACGTATCTTATAAACCTATATTATGTTAAGATTATTATTAGCTATATATTAAAATTAAATATGACTTTTTTCTTTATAAATGTGTAAATTCTATTATACTATTTTAAGTAATCGGCGATGTTTGGAATAAATATTTTTAATGGATTTGTTTTATATAAGTGGAAAATATTTTTTTAAATTTAAAAGTCCACGTTTGAGGTGCACATGATCCAGCACAGGGGCTAATAACTCACCTCTTCTTGAGGTAGATAGCTCACAATGCTAACGAAGGACAAACGAACTCTTCATTTTATTAATATATCTTTACGTATAGAACTATATTGAAACCATAACTTTATCTTGTGTTGCTCCCTTGCTCCTTAAAATATTTTTTGAGTTAACCACTTTTTCATGAAGTCAACATATTTCGGTGCTAACAACAACCTCATCAGGAAACTTAAAATATTGAGTATGAATGTAAGTCGGAAGGCTCTTAAAAGCTGCATTGGTGTGGCAGATGGTTTTTACATCCTGCAAAAATGTTCACTGACTGTTACAGCTCACTGTGTAACAAAATCCTTGGACGATGCTTTCCTTAATTAATTATATACAATTTTTATATATTCTAAGATGATTATCCTACTCCATATTCATTGTTTCATAAATTGTATTTAAATTTCATATCTTCTCTACAGGATTAAAGAACTCCTAATAGAGTGGTTAGATTAGTATTTGTGTAGCGCTTAAGTTAGATTCACTTTTTAAGTGGGTAAAAATATTTTACAATTTTACAAATCTTTAATATTTATTCATTAAAGGGATCAGAAGCAGGGCTAAGATTGAATGTGTTAATACTGTACTTAAAGTATTATTTATTGGGTCTGGCCAAAACCGATTTAGTTATTAATTTTATGATTATAGCGTTGTAAATTTAGAACTTGTTGGTGTATTTAAATTTTTACGTTTAGATTGAAATTGCTCCAAAAATACCAAGCAGATTTCACATGATTGTAAAAATATTCATTTTCTTATCATGTCTTTGAAAAACTAGTAATTTGTTAGAAAATATGGAGTTAATAAATTAACTATATAATTTATTTAGAACAAGGTAAATGAGTGTGGGTATAATATATTTGACTCTATATAAAAATATATAATATGGGTGTATCTGTGTTCAAATAGAAGATTAAAAAATAAATAAACTTATTGAATTTTCATAGACTTAGCTAAACATTTTTTGAATATTATATAAATAACAATGTTCTAATCAAAGGTCTAGGGACACACATAATCTATTTAATATAATATTGTATATATATATATATATATATATTTATATAGTTATTTATATATATGCATATCTTTCCTAGATAGTGAATGTTTTAAATTATAGCAATTATTTACCAATTTAACACGGCTTAAAACCACTTTGTGGTTGCATGATCGTGACGTCACTCTCGCAGTAGATTGGGCTACCGATGCCAAGAGATCAGGGTTCTAACCTAGATTGGATGTACTGAAGAGAGTTTATTCTAAACTGTTTACAAATTTACCTTCATGAAAATGTATGTACATTTCCTCAAAATTCTAACTCTTTCAACCCTACCTCATAAGTGTAACTATTTGTATAGCCGAAAGGGTAGCAAGACGCGGTTGGCTAAACACAGCTCAATTCAATAAAATAGCAGCACTAAAAATGTTTTATCTTATTTATACTCAATTTCATTATAAATTTAAATAATTCATAAATAGTCTACTTAAAACTAGCTCAACCAACTTAGATCTGAGAAAATGTCATTAAGACTAACCTAGAATAAAATTATATACAAATGATCATCTAAAATTATTCACTTTATTGAGGCACTTTACCTAATCAAGTATTTCTTAGATTGACTTAACATTGAATTTAAATTAAATTACATATACATAACTTATAATAATAAGTAACTTTACATATCTTAAACCAGAATTAAAATAGTAATCAGAAAATATTCCAAATTAATTAAAACCAACCTAGCATTAAATACAAATACATAATCCTACTTGACTTGGCACATAATAAAAACTATTTTAATAAAACAGAGAACAAATTTTTAAAACCCATTTAGCTATTATACTCAAACTAACGTTACTTTAATTTACTTATGCTTACCAATCACTATTAAAATTTAACCTTGGTATATTTACCTTAAAGCACTAATAGCAATAGTATTACTAGAGCTTACAAGTATTGTTTATACCTGCCCTAGATTTGAAAAGAAGACACCCTAAAAGAAATGAAGGTACTACTTTAGCAACATAGCAAAACGTAAATTTTAACTCGCCCACTTGGATAAATGAAAATATTATTTGATAAATGTATTTTTAAATAGATAATCATATCCTTATTCCTTTTGAGATGGTATCTCGTCTAAATGCAACCGTTTTAACAAATGACTGTTGCAATTCTAAAGTTTTAAATAATATGATCATAGTTACAAAATTAATTTATAAAATTAAATTGTCATTTTAATTATTACTAAACTCATTGAAATTCCTTGACATAGTGGTATATTATTCAGTTTAAAGAGCAGCGTTTATTGGAAATTAAATATTCTAGACCATTAAAAGGTTTCTATATTCTCAATATATTTCTAAAACATAAAAAATTAATGAAAATGTTCTGAAACCTTATCTATATTTGTAAATATTTTATAAATACAAAATTAAAATCAAAGGAAATTAAAATAGTAAATAATAGCTTTATACATATATTCCTCCCTCAAAAAAAAAAAAATACAAAATATATAGCCAGATTATTGGTTTTCCTCAATTTTAGTAAATTTCTGGGAAACAAAATTACACATTAGAAATTAATTAAAAAATTATGTTCCTGTCCCTCTGCCTTCAAACAACATTGACATAACTTCACAGCAGTAAAATTTAATGCCTGTATTGAAATAACATATAATGTTTCATGAGAAATTCTTCAAATACGGAATGTCATGTCCTTATTTTGGTCTTAAATTGTTTATGTCCAAAATATGATTATTATTTGATTTCTAAGTGTAGCTAGAAACAGTATACCAAATTGTTAAGTTATTCTTAATCAAACAAGAATAATACTAGTGTCTCCCGAAACAAAAAATTATGAATCTCTACAAATAATTTTGAGTAAACTGATATTACGATTTCCTATCAAATGAATAATTCACCTAATTTTGCAGGTGGTGATGTCAAGAAGGACCTAGTGATCTAAGAGAAGCGCCGGTATTGCAATCAAGTGGGCAACTATAGCTCAACTCTGAACGTTCCAATCTTCATTCCGTCCCGTCCCGTTCCGTCCCTTCCCTTCTCCTTCGCCAAACTCCCCGGGGCACTCTACGCCACTCGCACTTACTCTACATCTGCTCTAGGGATGATCTCATTTCACAATATTACAATATAGCGAATGAATTTATGGAGGGAGGGGAGGATTATGAAGACAGGTATATATAGAGATGGGTGCGATATGACAGACATCAGAACACAATTTTTCGTACCATTGGACACTTTTCCTTTAGTGGTGTGTAGTTTGAGACCAGAGTTTTACACCAATCAGTGCCATGAATATAAAATTGGTATGTACATGTTATATTTGTTTAAATAATTTTGATTTGGAAATTATGCATTAAATTTGGTGGAGAATTGGAGTTAATGTTCAAAAGATATTGCACACATCCCACATTTCGTTAGGTTTATTTAATTAAATCTAGTGTTAATTTTAATTTTGGAAAATTCAATATAACTAAGATAGCTATGTAAATAATACTCTTTAATAATTGACTTTATACATGATCTAAGATTATTGATAGTTCTAAATTTATTATTCTACACTTAAATATTGTCTATTAATGACGAGATAAAACTTATTTATATATATCTCAAAACTCTTTTTTTTTAAGTGAGCCATTTATTAGCAACGCGTCTTACTACCTGTAAACTGTACCGGTTATACCTATATATACTAATTACGCTAATGCGTTCGGTATGAGAAAGGTGCAGTTTAGAGGAAGTGTATCCGCATTTTAGTGGATGAATAGTGGAAAACCCTTTTAGAAAAAATTCTCAGTACACCTGACCGGGGCTCGGACCCTGGTCTCCCAGTCATTCTAGTCTAGCTTAGCACTAAAACGAGAGTGACGACTTAGGCCATGCGACCACTGAAGCAGGTAACTGTTTCATTGATTATCAAAACCTATGCAACTTAATCTGGCTACACGAGTTATGTGGCTGTCCCATATATTTGTTGTCACTTTGTCTACCTAAAATAATTGTTCTGATAGTTTAGTTCCTATTTTTTTACCAGATAGATGGAAATATTATAGTTAAAAAATTAGTTCATAGTAACATAGACTATACTATCTTAAAACTATATTTGTGTATTGTTCTTTTTACAGTAACAATAATTGATTGTTAATATCTGATAATTATTTCAAAATTTAATATTAATCTCATTTGTCAATACTAATATCTATATTTTAAAATATCTGTATGAATTTTAGATCATGCCTAATTTCTTTTATAAATCAACCTAAGATGAATTTCTAAAATATTGTGACCATCTTCCTTTGATTTTTTAAAAAATATTCATTCAATTTAAGTTCACCTTAGATCATAACAAAAAAAAAGTGCTTAGCCAAATGTTCGATATTATTATGTACAGTATATTAATATTCTTAGAGATATATCATGCTTTATAGAATTAATATTATTGATAGGTATTAAAAATAAGGTGATTACAACATATGTGATCTTGAAATGTTTTTATTTTTACGATTGATAAGCAAAAGTTATTAAAACAATGAATGTGCTTTGGCTTTAACAATATAATTATTTTAAAATAATATCTCTAGCGTTTTTTCTAATCCAGCAAAAATAATTATTTTTTCCGAAATGTTAAATATTTATCTCAAACCTATATTTGTTAAATTATTAACTATACCATGAAATCAAATATGTAAAATATTCACAATAACTAAGTGAGACTAATTTTTAATAAATGAATCAATCTATTATGAGCCCCTCTTTTTCTATAAAATTTCGTGAAACAAAATACTACTTCCATAAATATTTAAACGTATTTACAATAAAAATTAAATATTTTGAATGTTAAATTTTATTTGAATTGTAATAATATTTATGTTATATTATGGATTAATTATAATTATTGTTTATAGTAATTTTATTCAGTAATATACGTGGAAGGATTCCAGTGGTAGTTTCCCCACCCCGTTAGATAAATCATAATATATGCGTATAGTCTGTACAGGTAGTTAGATGCGATGATAAAAATAAAATAAAATTACAAGTACCATCTTATAATTTTAAGATACAGCTTCATATATCATGACGTGACTTACGAATATATTAAAATATCTCTAATAATTATTTTATTGTCCAACAAGTATTTGGCATAGTTGGAAAAATTTGGATTGTTAGGTTGGTGTATCAAAATGTTTCTTTATTCAACAGGTATATATTCTCTAATATTATTGAAGTTTCATACCAAACATTGGCAATGTTTTGAAACACATACGTACGCTAACTATAAAAGAATAGCAACTCGAGTCTAAAACAAATATCATGCTAAATTTATTTTTTATGAATCGAATCATAGTAGAATCCCCATGCTTACAAAAGGTATCAAATATTTTATTTTTAAAATAGTTTCAGAATGGAATCAAATAATTTTCTCTTGTGCTTAACATGATTATACTTTAAGTTGAATATGTGTTGAATATTTTACTTTCTTAAGTTCCCGATCCAATCCAATAAGAAACTTTATAAAAAAAATTATAAATATTTTTTATATAATTTAGGTTTATTAAAATAAATGTAACAAATAGTACTGATTTCAATGGTGAGAAATCAAATAAAGATAACAACACTTTAATAATCATAGTGTAAGGTTTGATTAATATTTACTAAAAAGCATATTTTTTAATACAAGATATTCATCGTCTCAAACAACTGTAATATACTTCACACCTTTACGATCTGGAACTCAAGCTAATTTCTCACCTCACTCTACCACTCAACTGGTTTTCCAGTCTGATTATATTAATTTAATAATCAATTATGAAATATGGATTCAAATTTTAAGCTAAACCCATCAAATCCGTATCAAAGATTCATTTAGATTGACAGCTCCTAATCGAAACCTAATTGTAGTAAGATTCGGTTTCGAAATTTCTAAGTTTCGCACATGCATTAAAATATATATAATTTTATAGTTTCATGGTAAATAAAAATACGTTTTTATTTTTAGAAATTAAAAATAAATGTTGAGTAGTTTACAAATATTTTTTTTTAATTTGAAATTTTCTAAAAAATACACAATATGAGAATGTTAGTGCGATTGTGTCCTACCATTTATTCTATAATATTTGCCAAATAGTAGAATTTGATCTGTTGTTGATCTATTTCATCGAGTGTTTTCTTATTGTAGTAGACATAATAACATAATAGGTTGTTGTAATTTTCATTGGTAAAACTACTACAGAATTGTTTGAAATGCGGCCTGGTGGCCTGTTTCAGTGCATGGCTGATATTTACAAGTTTGCGGCCCAAACTAATCTCTTGAAATGTTTTTGTTTCTAGCTGTCCATGTTTGCCCTTGTTGGCATGGTGATGGCTGGTCGCTTGGAGAACACGTACCTCCCTCCAAACAACGCGGCTAGCGCTGGAGGTGCCCCAGGATCCATCGCGGCACCTTTCTCTGGTGGAGCCGGGAATTTTGGCGGCTCTGGTGCTGGCAAGTTGGGGTCAGGGCGGTTTGGCACGGGATCTGGAGTGTCTGGAGCCAACAGATTAGGGGGATCCGTAGTTGGAGGTAGCTTTGGCATTGGCGCTGGAGCTTCTGGTAGCTACCCTGGTGCTGGAGTGTCTGGAGGCTATTCTGGTGCTGCAGCTTCTGGTAGCTATCCTGGTGCTGGAGCATCTGGAAGCTACTCTGGTGCTGGAGCTTCTGGTAGATATCCTGGTGCTGGAGCGTCTGGAAGCTATTCATGGTGCTGGAGCTTCTGGTAGCTACCCTGGTGCTGGAGTGTCTGGAGGCTATTCTGGTGCTGGAGCCTCTGGTAGATATCCTGGTGCTGGAGCATCTGGAAGCTACTCTGGTGCTGGAGTTTCTGGTAGCTACCCTGGTTCTGGAGCGTCTGGAGGATATTCTGGTGCTGGAGCTTCTGGTAGCTATTCTGGATCTGGTCGTTTTGGAGCTGGAGCCAGTGGCCTATCTTCTGGAGCTGCCATCCCCATTCTTAAGTACGACAGTCAAAACAACGGCGATGGAAGCTACTCGTTCAGGTAATGAATAATCTTTCAAAATCTATCTTAAATTAAATATATTTCATTATGTACAGCGCGTAGTCTTAAACTTCTATATATATTATTCAGAATATTTCCTAAATTATCAATTATTGTATGGTAAACCAATATAGTTTTATTAACAATCGCAAGTGATATGTCATTAGAATGAACCACATAGATCTTTATGAAAACTAAATATAAGCAAACGCTCGTGTTCTAGAGTTAAGTATTTTTAATACATATGAAAAATAAAGTAGAACTTATGTTAAACTAATTGAACTACCTGATCTGCAAATGAATTAAGACCTGAAAAAACTAAAGAAAGTGTACATTAAAAATATTTTCAGAACATGGATTTTTACATACACCCATAACTCATAAGGTATTTTCAAGTCAAATTTCAGCTCTAGATTTAAATGAGAGTATGAGCATTCGTTTGAATATTCTGAGTACTTTAAGCAAACATCTTTTAACAGCCTAAGATAATATTTAGTTAAAATTTCACACCCCGGTTTGTATTAGTGGCTCAAATGTAAAAGAAATTCCAAATCTCGTATTTCTAGCTAACGGGAAATGGGAGATGAATAATTGATACGTCATTTAGTGGATTATTGAGGGCGTTCACGTGTATAGACGCAGAAAATCAATCATAATATTTAGTTTAGTTAAAATCTTATTAAAATGAAATTAATTTCAATTTACTTTCAGTTTCCTATATAAAAACTTTTTTAATATGTAGATATCTGTATTTATAATTATAAAATTGAAATCCAAATTTTTGTAGGGAATATTTATTTAACTTAATATTTCTTAATTCAAACTAGGTTTCATTATTGATTTTATAAAATTTATTTAATATGTATTTTAAACATATTCCTAAGCCGGTTTGTTAACTTTATTGTTTATAGTTCCTATTTCAATTTTTTTTATTTATTTTAGCAACGTGTCTTACTAACCATTAAGGTTATATGCAAAAAGTATAAATATAATACTTTCATATGTCAAAATAAGCCCTATCCCTCTACCATAATATATTAATTTCTGATTTTAATTTCAGCTACGAGACCGCCAACAGCATCTCTCAGAGTGAGAGTGGTTACCTGAAGAACGCTGGGGCCGGTGAAGGCGCAGAGGCTCAGACCGTGCAAGGGTCTTACTCCTACACTGGTCCTGATGGTATCACCATTAACCTCGCCTACACTGCTGACGAGAACGGTTTCCAGGCCCAAGGTGACCATTTGCCAAAGTCCCCTCCTATCCCCGAGGAGATCCTCAAGTCCCTGGAGTATAATGCAGCTCATCCCGAAGAAGACGAGAGTGGAGTGCCTAGTGCTCAGCAGGGCTACCAGTCTGCAGGACTTGCTCAGCAGTATGGTACTCCTATTCAAGGTGGACCCGTAGGAGGAGCTTTTGGCTCTGGTTTTAGTACCGGAGCTGTATCCTCTCGTCCAGGAAGTTCTTCAGGAAACTTGGGGGGATTTGGAGGTCGCCGTCCATCCACGGGGACTACAGGCTTTTCATCTTCTTCTGGGTATTCTTATCCTAGTCCCGGAAAGTAAACTCCTTAAAAAAGTAGAAAAATCGACATATCTTTCTTTAAATTCCTTCCCTGAGTTAAGGTATTTTAAATGAAATAGTTTAACAAATTATTTACGCTGTTTTAATGAACTAATTTCATCGATCCAATAATTATCATTTTGTAAATGTAATGGTTTAAAAACAAAATATTTAAAAACAATGGGTTTCATATATTTTTATGATCTAAGAAAATCACAAGGGAACTTGAAATTATTTTTGACATCGCGTCCTACTACCCATTCGGAGTATACGCCTATGTACTTATTAAACAAATGTATTAGGGATTAGAGGATCGAACCTCAATCTCCCCGTCTTTGACAGTCTAGTCTACTGCGATAATAGCGCCTTAGACCATGCGGCCACCAAAGCGACTGACTTGAAGTTAAAAAATATTTCTTCCAATAATTTTTTTTCCTGTATATAGCGCTCTATCTACTCGGTTTGTAAATAGCTCCATACATAATGTTTCGCAACTTGAACAACTCGTGACACGTAATGCACGTTTAATGGATTCAACTATGACGACCCGGATTACGCTTCATTTCACGTAACCTCAGCTTGAGAATTGCGTGGGCAATATTATCCATATTTATTTAGAATAAGGCAATGATTATAAAAAAAATGTACAAAAAAATTGTTTCATAATAAACGTTACATAAAACATTGTATTTTTACTTAAACCTCCAAAAAATAGTGTATTTATAAACTATATTTAGTGGATGTAGTATTTAATTGATTAAATTATTTAACTACCTCAATTAATACATTTCAAAACCCTTTTTAAATAAATCAAATATAGACATCACATAAGCGTAGTATCATATACACAAAAGAAATATCATAGCATTTTACTCTAACCAAACCTTTTACAGTGTTAAGACAAGACACTACTTAATAGTACATCCATGTCTGGCTTAGAAGAGAGGTGTAGAGATATAAATGTAACAATAAATATTTATTCAAAATTAATAAACCCTTGACTAACTAAAAACCTTCAGCTTGCGTATTAGATGAATGTTTTTACCGAACCTTCATAGTTTTATATATATATATATATATATATATATGCAGATTAGATAAAAGTGAGGTTTGTCAACTCATTTCAAACAGAAATATCATAATGGATTAAATAGCCAAGATATTATATTTGTTGATGATGGTTATAGATGCATTTAAATATCG
Source organism: Timema californicum (assembly GCA_902141385.1). Taxonomy (NCBI): domain Eukaryota; kingdom Metazoa; phylum Arthropoda; class Insecta; order Phasmatodea; family Timematidae; genus Timema; species Timema californicum. The sequence goes on from CABFOW010001898.1 coordinate 71,349, forward strand.
TATTTTATTTACATTTAAAAATGACAATTGCACACGGGAATTGAACCTAGGACCATTGGCTAGGTACGCCAATGATATAAGCTCGGAGCTATTCAGGAGTTGTCTCGTGCCCAGGTTCATTTTTAACTCATAAGATAGAGTCTGGGATTAACTTTCAGAAATCATCAGTTGCATATGTGTGATCAGTTAAGGGTCTTGAAATCTCGGAACATTTTACATAAATTGAACTGTTGGCTCAAAATAACAGATTCTGGCTGTGTTATGATTTCATTTCTTTTAATTCGATCAAATTGACGTTTCAATTAAAGCAATTAGAGTAGTAGATAGCTCAAAAACTATAAATTCTAGATGATATATCTAGATTATAGATGATATTTTGTAATTATCATAATGAGTTGCTATAAAAGATCTAGTAAATATTACAATATGATCACCTTATTACTTTATAAAATATTTAATATTTAATAATACATTAAAAAATTACATATTTATATAGCCCTTTGTAATGATTTATTTTCTTTTGATATTACTATTTAAATTTTTTTAATGTATTTCAAACATATGGTGAATCAGTTCAGAGCCGTTAAGTACTTGATTTTTGCTTCTACGAGGAAGGTTTTTTGTAATACCTACTTTTCAAACTCGTGCTGTCCACAACTTTGAATCATTACCTGACTTAATACACTTTTGCGGGCAATAGCTGTTTACCTTGACTCTCTTTCAGCGAACTCTTACACGACTTTTGTGTGCTGTTCCTTTCCTCCCCTCCACCCCCTTCCTACGGGATACTCTAAATTCTCATTTTTTCAATAATCCCTTCTCCGTACTCACCCAAAAGCAGCAACAAATAATCTCTATGTCGGTCTGTCCAGTGACAGCTTGGAATAGGGAATGGGGAGTGGAGGGCATGTCATTTAGTAACTGAGAAGAGAGTCGTTGATATGTATCACCCTGACCATCTGACTCTTAACCCCCCGGTTTTTGAAAGCGCCAATATTTTGTGCTACTTTAGTACGCGATTTTCATCATTAATGCTATACATTTAAGGCACTAATTCACGATTTCTTATGGGTGGCTAGGAAGTTATCTCCTTAACCACCCAGTCTAAGAAATAATCGAGATATCAATTTTTTTGGAAAACGCCCATCATTTGTGCTACGTTAGTTCTGGTTAGTGCTCGATTTTCATGGTTAGTACTCTAAATTTAAGGCACTAATTCAAGATTTCTTATGGGTGGCTAGGAATATATCTCCATGGCCACCCGGTACAAAAAATAATCAAGATATCGATTTTTTGAAAACAACCATCGTTTGTGGTACGTTTGTGCTGGTTAATGCTCGATTTTAATCATCATTGCTGTGAATTTAAGGCACTAATTCACGATTTATTATTGGTGTCTAGGTAAATATCTCCTTGGCCACTCAGTATAAGAAATAATCAATACATCCATTTTTTTTAACGCCCATTGTTTATGCTACGTTAGTGCTGGTTAGTGCTCGATTTTCATCGTAATTAATCAACTCGATGCATCTCTTTTCTCGACATTTGTAAATAAGCCAATTTTTACCACCTACAAACACCTTGTTGTTTTCCCTGATGAATGGTTATAACATGTCACCTCTTTATATTTACTGGACTGTTGTGAAGAAGCCTGTGTTTACCACCTACAATATCCAAAATATTTTCCCTGGTGAGGTGAAATCCCGTTTGCGCCATATTTATTGTGAATACAGCACTTTTAATACTATTTTGGTCACACTATTTGATTAGGCCATTAATATTTGCTAATCTAACATGGGTATACATAGTTTTTAACCTAAATAATCAATCATATTTCATTTAAATTTATGTAGGCTGGAGATTGATCCAACTTAAAATATGTTTTTGGTCTTATGTTTGCTGAAGTAGATTTTAAGGGGAGTGATTTGTTGGATTAATCGATAGAAAACCAATTTATCGCTCAGAATAGTAGTTTCTGACAATGTTTTAAATTCTATAAATAAAATTAATATCATGCATTTAAAATTTTAATTGAATTGGTTTCTGAAAATGATTAACTGTGAGCCCTAGATTTTTGGGTGTGACATGTTAACTTGCTACAGATGAGCGTGTAAATATTGTAATGAGATATTACATACGAATTTTGAACAACCTAACATTTATTATAACAAATAAATCTTTTTTTAGAGTGTTTATATGTTTTGATTTAATTTTTATCTTGTTATATAAATAATATAATTTTTTGTATTATAAAGGTTCTTTATAACACCATAACCCATTTATTCGTACATTCAAATACTTTCGTCAGATACGTACATATTTTAGAATTAATTTAAGAATGCATTTTTATAGGCTATTACAGAATTTTTTTTCTTTTTGTTAATTTTTCTAATTTTTTTCTGTTGGCGATCAATACAGTATGACAAGGTATTTTTCTAATTCTTATTTATCAGCACATATTACTTTAATGCAGTCCTACTTGTTTTTTGCAACATAGATTTTTGGGGCCAGAAAATTCTGCCCACCACCCTTTCACATTCATGGTATTGACCTAGTGTGGCCCATGGAGAAATACGGTCCTTGTTTGAACACTTTTAATATTTATTGTGGCCTCCTAAACTATTCGTATTGGTTTTACTATAGTGAGTGGAACTTTTATGAATTTATTACTTTAGTTATGAAATTATCATATAGTAAAACCATGACACAAATATTGTTTATGTAATTTACTAAAAAAAATGCTAGTGTGGTACTTAATGGTTATTATCTTGATTATAATTATTTAATTGTTATTATTATATGTGTATTTATTACTGTTGAATACTCATTAGTTTATGTATGAGTTTTATCTTAAAAACCAATAATGATAATGTCGGAGTTTAAGAAGCCATATTTCAGGAATGAGTTCTAAGCCCAGTGCTTCTTCATTTAAATTTGTTCGGTGTCAATTCTGCATATTAGGATTCTTCCAATAATGTTCCGCAGTGCTGTTTTTTATGTTCCATGACATTACTACATTTGTCTAAATATGTCCATATAATAAAACGATAAATTTAAAATATGTCGTCTATTTTAGGAAGCTAAATATAAAGATGGAGCTAATATATGTAGTGTAATTTATGTATGTATATTATCTCGAATATTAATTTTTGATAATATTAAGGATCTGAATCTAATATTATGCACAAACCTGTAACAGTAGTAATAGCTATGAATGAGTCATAGCTACAAATGTCACCTTGAAGTGTAGGTTGGAAAACATAATTATAAAAGAACAACTCATATTTGTACATTTAAAGTACTACAGTTGATGTAAAGAAAAACAATTTTTATGGCTATGAGCCGCATTTGGCTCGGAAGCCACATGTTTCCAACCCTTGATATATCTCATATAAATGAATATACTATATTCATGTTTACATACTGAAAGTCCAAAATAAAAGTTAAATTTGATCAACATTATATAAAATGTGTAGATTACTGCTATCGCAGAGAAAAGTATTACTATCCTATTATATCCTTTCTCTATGCTGCTATATATTATCGTCAAAAATACGCTTGTAATATATAGCTTTGCTTGATCAAGTTTATGTATTCAAAAATAACATATTTATTTTAAAAATAAATTTCACATTAAAACTCGCCGTATATTAAAACGATAGACAACAAAAGAACACTAGATATGGTTTTTATGTATTCTCACATTTTTAAAAATCACGAGGTTACTCTATTTTATTTTATCAACTAGTTCTTTATAACTTCAATTACCCACCTCTAAATAGCTAATTTAATCATTTTAAAATTTCGGAGTCTATACAAAAATGTTTTAAAAACACGTGCTCTAAAAAAAGGGGGTGTTTTAAAAAAAGTGAAGTCTCATGGCATATAAGTTCTTAAAGTTGACCCCTAGGGGAACCAACACAAAATTAACTATGAGAATACATATATTTTGTTGATAGATTTTATTTGATCATAATTTAAAACAAGGGCGTTCTAACATTTTAATTTATAGGTAGGATTAAAACCTCTCCCAATAAATTTGAATGAGATTTGAACTTCGACGTCACGGTTAGTGAAAACAGTACAATGTATTTTAGTTTTCTATGTCTTCATTAAACAATATATTATGTGTACTAAAGTAGATAACTTCCTTTAAATAATTTGATAATAATTGTTTTATTTGGTCTTATTCTGAACCAATAGTATTAGGTTCAATTCCCTGCACGTTCGATAAAATTAACATTGATAAATTGAGATCTTCATCTCGCAGTGACGATTTGATATCTCGGGGTCTTGTGACTGTTATGGAGTAAACTAGTTTGTAATTCATTCGCTGATATAATTAGTCAGTTAATAGAGTGCACGTTATAATAATTTGAAAAAGTGTATGTAAGAAATAATATAAAGTGCCTTCTAAGTCACTGCTTCACTGGATACCCGAGTTAACTCCCTCCTTCCAACCTCCTAGCAGCGAATAAGCTGGAGGGTAGCATTAGAGGGTGAAACTAAACCTAAAAAGAGAAGGCTGTATTCTAGCAGTCACAACCATCATGTATTGCAGATTAGTCAGGAACAAGGACCTAGTTACACATTTCTTTGTACGCGATAAACATCTAAAGGCGGATCAAATACACCCTTCCTTAAAGAAAACTAATTCCTAATGCAAATGGCAACAAAATTACCTTTCACCGGGGTCATTTGCTCTTGTAGGGGTTGGAGGGGAGGCTAGTTCACCCCACTCTATCATAATTTATCTCTTGAAATTGAATTTTAATAAGTCCAGAGGATTTTATCTTGCCAATAGTACGATGACAACTGTACAAATGAGCATATCATAATGGATTAGCTAGAAAATCCATTTTATGTGTTGATTAAAACTATAGTTGCATCTAAAAATAATATTATTTGAACTGAAAAATTACATCTTGACACTATAATCAAACCTGGAATCTTGATTTAGTTCTCCAATGCTCAAGACCTGAGCTATGAAGGAGTCGTCCCGAGAATAATGTTATTTCTCGCTATATACTCTAAGGAGGGCTCTGTGATAGACATACAGAAATCATCAGCTACAAATAAGGGATCAATTAAGATCACGATCTAGCAAATAACATACTCACCTTCACCTATTGGAAGAATAAAACCCTCACAAGTTGAAGGTGTCTGTGTTATCTGATAGCTCATGATCTTAATTGGTCATACATATGCCACTGACGATGTCCACACGTATATCACAGAATCTGCCTTAGCAAATGTGGGATAAATGACACCGGGCATGGGATGACTTCTAGATAGCTCAGTGATTAAAGCATTGGCATACTAAGCCCAAGTCCCAAGTTTGATTCTAGTGTCCAGTTATCATTTTTAAATTTAAAGAATATGAATATCGTAAATATAAATGTATAAATTAAAAGTATTATATGGTTAAACACTTTTGTAATGGTTGCAAGTTCCTGGCGTTGCACGATTAAAATAAACTATACTATTATATTAAACTAAATATAATATTTTGATAGTGAACAATATTGGACATCTTTTTGAGACCAAAAATCAGCTCTCGCGTGATTTCAGTCCTTAGGCTTGTAATAAATACCTTTAGATAAAAGTAAAAATAGAAATAGTTTTTCAATTTTTCCTTTAATGCGGTGTAATGTTTCATCTTTCGATCTTTAATGGTTGTGAAATCACCTACACCTGTGTTCATGTGATTTGAGGCATTTGGATCGCAGCAGAGGTGAAATTAACAGAAAATACGCCAGATATGAACACACCAAGTGGGGATACAGGGCGGGGGGAGGGGGGGGGTTTCCAAAGGATCAGCTGACTCCACTGTGGTATTTAGAAAATTAATTTTAAAATATGTTTTAGAAAGAAAATACAAAAAGGTTAAATCATACATGTTTTTAACTTTCCTAGAGGTGTGCGATTTTTCTTTTTTAATCTCAGGCGAAGCAAAGATTTAAACATGTGAAGAAAAGTTGAATCTGAAACCAAATACAACTTTTTTTGATCAAATAACACTATTCTTAGTTTTAAAATTATCTACTAATACCTCTAGCTAAAGAGAAAGTCTGACATATCTGAGTTTAGGTATATGTCATTTAATCGCCAGTCTGTGTTAAAATACTTTTTAGTGCTGTTATGTGATGATTATAATTTATTTAAATGGGTAACATTTAGTGATTTTCAAGTATTCTAATTACGTATAGAGGTTTTATTACTACTTCGAAATTTCTCAACGATGCTAAGGTTATAGTGGGTGTCGAAGTCAAATCGAAGGCTTCAACTTGACTTTGAAATTTCAAAGATTTGCACACCCCTACTGAATTCCTAGTGTAGGCTGTTCATCTCTTACACCTGTCTTTTACACAAGTAATGAACCGTGTTAAAGAGGGCTGGAGTGTGCTATTTTTTAGAATGACTTACCCCCTTCCAGTGAAAAGTACGCTAATTTGTTTCAAAGCAGTCAGAGTTAGCTGGAAATATTTACTTTTAGTATACCGTTTGAGTGGCCTTAGACGTGTAATATTTTACGTATGTGTTTCGTTTTGTTAATACTTATGTGTAAAAATTGTAATTTATAATTATTTCACTCTCTTTGTAATTGTAATGACCTATGATGGTTATCTTTACTCTTAGTAAACTGTGAGTGTGATATTTATGTTTTGTTTTTTATGGTTACTGTGCTACTGTCTACTGTGATTGTGATAGTTCCTCCGGCTACTACATTTTGCGATAAATGATTGTTTTTGTTAGTCATGTGATTGGCATTATAATGTCCAAAAGAAAAGGACAGACCGATAAATTTTGTTTTTAAGAGAAAAAAACTCTGAACCAACAGGAAACTAAACTGTGGATTTAGTGGAAAATTGTACGTCAGAGAACTTAATTTTTGACTCAAACCAGGGGATCTAATTCAAATACTAAAATCTCTATAGAAAGTGTAGGACTAGACATATTGCCAAATTTGTTGGAGCTGAAACTATTTCTGATGACATAACATATCACATGCTAGTAGAACCTTGGACTCCACCACTAAGTTACAAGTTCTCTAATGTAGTTCAGTCAAGAAGTATTAGACATTTTCAAAGATCATAGCTGGACAAATTTGTTTGGTTGACGCACAGTGCCAAGGATAATGGCGTTTACTGTAATGCATGTGTACTTTTTGAATCAAAGGAAGGAGGTAAGAGTAGAATATCTCTCAGAAGCTTTGTATGGACTCCGTTTCTAAACTACAAAAAAGGAAATGAAATGCTTTGCGCACACGCCTCCAATGAATATAATATTACAGCAGTTATAAGATGTTCTGAATTTAAGAATGCATTTGAAAACAAGACACAATAACTTGAAGTCAGATTAAATTGTGAAATGAAAAAAGAATCGAATAAAGTCGAGCACGTTTGATATTTATGATAAAGACAGTTATACAATGTGGCCAACAAAACCGTTGAGTGTAGATACATTCAACGACAAAACTTTCCCATGAGAGGTCATCGTGATGACGGAGAGCTTAGAGAAAACGATAACACAGAAAATGAGGAAGCTTCCAGTGCTTTTGAAAATCCGTATTGATGCTGGTGATAGGGATTTAAAGAATCACGTAAAAACATCACCTAAAAATGCAAAATTTATTAGTAAAACAACTCAGAACGAATTAATTGAAGATCGCGGAGAAGTTATCCTTGGTAAAATGGTTATTTCCATTAAATCAGGGCAATTTTTTTTTCGGTACCAGCAGATAAAACAACGGATGTTGGCGCAGTTAAACAAATGCGTTTTTGTATTAGATTTCTGGGCATACTTTCACTTAAAATTCGAAACGAATTCTTTGGTTTTGTGGACGCGAGAAACCTCAATGGCAAGGCTCTCACAAACTTACTTCTTGAAAAATTAAACAATCTTTGACTTTAAATTTAGAACCTGTGTAGTATTTGGAGGGTATATCATGTCTGGTAAAATCATAAGTGTGCAAGCTCATATTAGGGAAAAGCAGCCTCTTGCTATATATATGCACTGTACTTCTCACAAACTAGATCTGTCCATTTCTAAAATATGTTCTTAAACAAGTGTAAGGAACGATATTACGGTGCTCAGTTTCGTAACAAAGGAACTAAGAGGATCCAGTAAACGAACAGATTTAATCAAAGCAAAAATACATGAACAATATCCTGAAGAAACAAAGTGCAAACTCAAAACGCTCTGTGAGACATGTTGGGTGGAACGACAATGTGCATTTTTACAATTCTTACATGTTTTTGATGCAGTTGTATGTTTCCTACAAGTATTTGATGTAGAAATACAATCATCAAAGTTAGTAATTTTACTCACCTCAGTTCTCGGGTCTGACTCTATTATAACTCTGCATATTGTTTAATTTATCTTCAGTCTAACAATCACGTTGTCTCGTCAGCTTCAAAACTCTTCGTTAGACCTGAAAAATCGCTAAAATATGGTAGAAAATGTTTAGACACATTGAAAGATTACCGGATTAACCCTTATAAATATACAGAAGTCTATAATGAATCGGTGAATTTGGCTCAAAAACATGAAATTGACATCACTATGCCAAGGAAATTTCGGACACAAACTCCTGGGCAAAATATTGCTGAGGAATATTATAGACTAAATATTTACCTTCCATTTGTGGACTATCTTATTTCTGAATTGTCAACTAAATTGTCATCAACTGGCCATGATAATATTATCACATTATATTTTTTAATACCAGCATTTGCCAACCAAGACAATGAACTTTTATTACAAACAGCTCAAACATATACTAATGACCTTCATGGGACTCCGTCAGAACTTCGTGGAGAGATTGACTTGTGGCAACCACTCTGGAAACATAAATCTAAGGCAGTGTGTCCATCTAGTGTGGTTGACAGCTTAGTGTATGCTTCAGGTGGATTTTACCCAAACATTAAAGTTCTTCTACACATCATATCTGTTCTTCCCGTTACTACTTGCACTAGTAAGAGATCATTTTATACCCTAATATGGTTAAGATATAAAGTCTGTTCACGGTAGGAATTGTTTTCTGAAAGGCCTTTTTCCCTACCATAAATATATTATATAGTAGGATTTTGGTAGGAAAAAGGACCTTTCAGAGAGTAATTCCTACCGTGAATGGAGTATACTTAAGGTCAAATATGGTTGATGAATGATTAAATGGTTTAGCCATGTTAAATATTCATCGAAGCATAGAAGTTCATCCTGACGATGTTTTGGAGAAATTTGCTCAAAAGAATAAAATTTATAAAATATGAGATATGTTTGAACAATTTTTTATATAGGTTTTCTAGTTATTACTATTACTATTATTATTATTAGCAGAAGTAATAATAGTAGTAGTAGTAGTGGTGGTGGTGGTGGTGGTGGTGGTGGTGGTGGTAGTTAGAAGTAGTAGTAATTACTGTTGTTATACAAAAGCTACTTGCTATTGGTGGGTATGATACAATTCTTACCGGGCCAGGTTTGAGTACCTGGTGGGCCTGTTTACTATTATATAATAAGTGTAAGGTAAAGGTAAGGTTTTTTGGTATTATGTCTGTTGTTCTAGGTCATGTTTGCTACTAGGTCAAGTTTTTATGTGTGTGTTTTATATACTTTAAAATTATTTACTCCCAAGACATAAATGGTATTTAGTCCAGGGGTGATGAAAATTAAGTTAAGCTACCTGAAGCCTGTTACTACTACCTCTAGATGGTTAAACAGCTAAAGTCCCTTTTATAATAAAAATTGTGTTGTAAAACTTTAAAAAGTGTGTAATTATAAACTATAAATAGTGATTAACTTATTTCAAATTAAAGGTGTTCACGAGTCTTAAGGGATAAAACTTGCTATTTTATGCATTTTGCGTACCATTTTTAAAGTAAAGTTATTAATTTATGGGACTGAAATTTAGTATTAACTAGACCTTTTTGCATGTGATATTTATTTCTAGTCTAGAAAAAAATCAGGCGGGAATTTTGAGAGAATTTGTGCACAAGGTAAGATGTTATCTTTTTCTTCAACCAAACCAACATATCATTCTTACCCTTTGAGTTCGTGATTTGAAACTAAAAAAAGAATGAATATAAAACACACACACTTGGTCTAGAAATGAAATATTTATATTTCATATTATTTTGATGAACGACAATATCTTTAGTATTATTTTAATATTAACCATGATAAAAGTTTTAGAAAACTGTATAATATAATAATTTTCTTTCTTTCATCCTTTACAGAAAACAACACTGGACAAAATTAGCAAGTTCGACATAGCCGTATATCAAGAACTGTAAAGTTATACTGTCCATAGTGGTGGTGAATTTGAAGATGCTGAAGGGTCATTTCTACCATGGAAAGATTTCTCTCTCCATCTGGAATAAATATAAACCCCCCTCTAGATTATTTTCACTCCCCTCACATATTCTCGAATATGAATGAAATAGTTGGCCTTGAATAAAAATATTATTTACAAAAGAAAAAATATACAAGGTTTTGTCAACATTTGTATTATTATTTAAAATATCTGTAACCTGTGTGTTAGTGTATAGGTAGGTTGGGTGGGGGCAGGTGGGGAGGGAGGGTGTGTATGTGTGTGTGTGTGTGTGTATGTGTAGCCATGGGAAGGAACGAAACAAAATACATCTGTTAGTAAATGTATCAACATCCAATCAACTATTGATTTATGAGGGATAGATTTAAATGATGATAAAAAAATATATTTGTAAAGTACAACAATGCACGATAATGATAACTTGGCTTCAAACTCCAACTGTAAAAGTCAAATTGAGTCCACATAATTAAACGTTTGGAGACCGCTACTCTATAGACCATCGTCAAAACAGATGACTCTAAAAATATAAATCCTTATTAATTTCCTGGGCCTAATTCATTATGGGTTTTAAAGGTTTTAAAGGCTTGAGCCCCCTTGTTTTTAGTTTGGGGGCTGGGACTATCTTAACCCTCCTCCCAATATTTCTCAAGTAAATTAAAACCCACGTATAAAAAATACATCTGTTACATGTTTCGTAATTTTAAGTTATAAAGTCCTAAAACTATAATTAATTTAATAAAAACTGAGATGCCCTAATTTTTCAGTTTATTTTTCTAACACGAAAAAAATCTTTCTTAAAAATATAAAAAACTAACATTATGCCTAATTGTGACTGATTTAAATACAAACAATACCATATAATTAAATCCAAAGGGTAATATTTATTGACCTTATTACCCCAGTACAAACAAATTTAAAAAAATACATTTGAATTATATATTTAATTTTAATACGGGTATTCAATCACAGTTCAAATTGATTTCTACCATATTTTTATCAACCTTAAAAATTTAAAAAGCTGGACATCAATAAAATTTATACTCTTACTTGTTGTGGTTTGAATAAAATATTTTACTGTTTTTAAACCTACGTTAAATATTGCTGTGATAATATATTTGATTGTGTATGCATGGTTTGTAAGACGAATACTAAATATTTGACCAATCATAGTTAAAATGTTAGTTAAGCTGCCTTCCTCAATATGAGCCTTTATAGGGTTGATCCGTACACTTAGTTTACCTTGAAAGATAGCGGGATTGTTTTGGATGGTTCAACTATGCCGTAGCTTATACGATAGAAATATAGCATGGTCGTTGTGATGGGGTAAATGTGGGGTTCAAACCCCTCACATATACTCGAAAATTTCTGAAGTTTTTAACGTTTATCGCATAATAATGTTTGTGAAACTATTTATCTTAATTTGATTCTGTAATCCGATCTTCAGAGATGGTAGTTTATCATCGAAAATCATCAATTTTTCAAAAATGTGTCGGGGGAAGACCACTTCAAATAGCTTCTAGAGGTATCTAAAATTAATTGTTAAAAAATGGCGAGGAGACCTCTAAATAGGTTTTTTGAGCATTACAATTTATGGAGTAGAACTACTATATAGTTATTTTTAGGAACATAATTTATGAAAAATTCTGGTCTAACGCTCTTAAAATAGCTTTTAGAGGTTTCAAATTTTCAAAAATTACTGAACGCGAACAACTTCAAATAGCCTCTTGGATGATATTAATTTTAAAATAATAAGTGGACGCCTTCTCTCCACTTTAGAGAACCACTCCAGATACTTTCTAGAGCATGAAATTTTCAAACATTAACTGGGAGGAAGAAAAATTCATAAAAAAAATTTTAGGCCATCCAATATTTAAACATTAACTGGGAGGGAGAAAAATTCATAAAATAAAGATATCCTGATATCTCTCCTTTCTCCCATCACACAAATAAAGTTCTACCACCACTTTTTTAAAAAATGTTCTTATTTCTCAGAAGTCTTAACATTATGTTATAAACTTACAATTAGAGTTCTCCCAAAATTAAATTCTCCTTATGCCCTTGAGACTAAGACTGCTACCTTTCAGGGTAAATGGAGTGCATATAGAAAATAGAGAAAACCTGTAAAAGCGTAGTATTTGGGCGTGAGCTGTAAAGTCAAGGATAATTCAGAGAAATTAAAAACGTCATTGAAGTTTTTAATATTTTTTTAAATACGAAGCATAGAACATTACCAAGTCCAAACTATTAGTTTTATCCCCAATTAATGTGATTTCTTGATGAGCTTTGTGTCAAGAATTTAATAGAAGGCAATGAAAATTATGAGTTTGTATATAAGTTTGATAGCTTTTACTATAAATTACTGGGGAAGTAAAAGAATTTAATGTTTAGACCTTATCAGCACTGTTTTAAAGTGTGTAAAATAAATAAATGCTATCAACAGAAATCAGCTAGGTCTAAAAGTTTAATCAGCCGCTACCCTGGATAATATATTTCAAAACGAAAGGACACCAGAATGTAGGGCCAAAGTTTAATCATCAGCGAAAAAGTTTTCTGGGTGAGAACTACTCCAAGTAACTTCTAAAAGAGTATAATTTTCGTAAGCTTTTCCAAATGTGGACCTCTTTAGATAGCGTCTAAGACTATCTGGAAATAGTTTGGAGGAGGGCTTCCGATTCCTCTGTTGGATTGGGATCCAGGACGAAAAAATATCCCTTTTTTTTTTTGCTAATTAACTTATTACACAAATATCACAGGATATTATCATTACCTTTAAAATAGAAACAAAGAAGGGGCCTAATATGATTTTTAATTGTTGACCGAAAAAAAAGCTACCACGTTCTTCTCAACCCAAGTTCTTACAATGTTTTTACTATAAATAATTACAAAGAAAGACATACAAAAAAGTACTTTCCATGAAAAATAAACCTCCTTCAAATAGCTTCAAAAGCTATCAACGGTCTAAAATTTTACCTGGTCAGGACCTCCGGACTCCCTCTCAGTTTACCCCCGTACCCCCACTTTTAAATATCTTCCGGAGCCCCTGAACCATGGATAGAAACATATTTTGTTGATATGTGTTTTGCAGTTAGTATGTCTCGACACAAGGGCTATTTATCGATGTAATCCATATTATATAGGAATAAAATCAGCCCGATGAATCAGAGCAAGATTTGAACTTCGACATCAATGACTCTTAAAATCGTAATATTATTTTAGTTTTCCATGAAATTATCTTATTCGGACAATTAAAATATTTTTAGGTTATATTTAACAATAAATATTTACTAAAGTGACTAACTTCGTATGGATAGTTTGATAATCATATACTTATTTACTCTTTTTATGAGCTAAAGGTTTTTGGTTCGATTCTCTCCATGCCTGATAGAATTATCATTAATAAAATTTATATTTCTCTTTCACAGTGATGATTTGGCCTCTGGGTGTATCGTTGTTGTGTAGAGCTAAGTCATTTTGTAATTCATGCACTCATTTGTGTAGTTAGTCAGTAAATAAAGTGCAGGCTATAATTAGTTGAAACTCTTTTAAGCGAACCCGCCACGTAACTAGGCTAACATCTCATATCTTTCAGTGAATTTTCAAAGTGGAAACTCACTAATCATTTCAGGGTTTGGCATCCACTTTTTTGTAGAACAAACACCTATTGAGAGCTTCCTTAAACCCATCTTGGCTGTGTCCTTCGAGTGTAGCCACGCACATATCATGCGCAGTGGACAGTTTAGAAATCAATGACCATATACCTATTATTGATCCCTGTCACCACCGGACAAAGGCTAAAACTCCTCTGCCATGGCCAGCTTCCATTGGCGGGAGAAGTTAGCTTCTCCTTTCAAGAGTGTTGGATTCTCACGTAGGCACACTAGCCTCTTGGAGAAAGTCAGGCGCCTATTCTCAGGAATCACCCTAAAAGATATTTAAACCTGATTTGCCCTGTGGGGACCTAGTAGAGGTGGCCTGACCACTTTTCCCGTTAGGTACTAGCTACCAACAGCTTAGTGTGTGGTGAGACAGAGACATACAGAGACTAGAACAGAGATCTAGCTGACCATCGGGTAAACCATCCGGACTTTGCTCGATTAGGAGGAATTTATGACAACTGGATGAGTAATATCCCATATGCAAGGAGAGAGAGCCTCTTGTCTCGTCCGAGCCAGGGCAGTCATCACAAGGACGAGCACATCTCAAACCCAAGACCTTCCAGCCCCAACATGGCGTTAACCCCAGCTTAATGCCTATGTAGGAAATAATTAAAATATACCATCAAGAATTGGTTTTATATAAAGAGAGAATTAAAATCCTACAACACTTCAGTGAGCCAAGCCAGGTTTATAAAACTAAATAATTGTAAATCTGAGTTAAACCTCCCCAAATATAGAGGTGTTGGCTGGCATAAGAGAGAGAAAGACGAATTATTTGAGACCAAGGCCAAATGATACATCCTACCTCTAAGCCACACTAGCTCACCGTAGGGAGGAAAAGTTACGCTCAGGCACGGCAATCTGGTAGAAAGTCGAAGTGTTAACTGTGGAAACTTTGCTTGGAGATACATAGTCACGGGGTCTAACCATCTGCTGCTTGTTATTAAGAAATATGATAATATTTCCCGTTTCATTTACTTTGAAAACCTATTTGGTATTTTGAACGATATTGATTTAGAATGATTGTTGATCGAAGTGGGTTTTACAACTATCATTCAAATAAAAGTATATTTTATTGATTTTAAAATATATTTCACTCATATTATTAATATGTTTAAGTGTATAAACGTTTAAATCATACATTATAAAATGTTAAGCTATTGTGATTTTATATAATTATATATAAAAAAATTCACACGTCAGGAATGTAATTTCAATCTCAATCGGCAGAAAATTAAATACACACACACATATATATATATATATATTTCAGATATAATTTACCCGCAGCAAAAAGAAAAAAGTACCACAGAGGAAAAGGGAGATAAGTAAATTCTACCATTTTTTTAGGAGAGTAATTCTTAATTTCAAATCGTTACCATGTAATGAGCGTCTGTCACATTTCTCTCAAATCTAATTAAAAATTGTGATTATGTCTTCTTAACTTTATTAATTTTTCCCTGATAATTTAGACTATATATATATATATTTATATTTCTTCAGACGTACAAATTGTAGGTAACTAAATAAATACCAACTAAATATAATATTGCAAGGTAACACCACTTTTCCAAAAATACAGAACTTTTCCTTATAAAGTAAACCATACATAAGAAATACTATGAAACTATATGTGAAAAAAAAATATTTACCATCAATAAAGTGGGAATATAAAAAACTTAAAATCAACTAAACTCAATAGAGGAAAACATTATATCACAATTAAAACATTAATTAAAATATATACCATCAGGAGGTTGCTCCATTTTTTAACATAATTCTCTACTACTCTATACTAAGTACATACTACACCAGAAGCAAAAGGAAATAAAATTAGGAAAAATAGTCTTACCATAATCCAACTAAAAATAAAACAATGTTGCTACGTTCAGTCACATATAATAAAAATCTATCAAATTACAGTAAAATCATATGATAAATTAAGGTTGTGCATATAACATAAGTTATTATAATACTCAATAAAAATACTGGTTTGAAACTAGTGCATCTATAGTTATATTCAAAAAATGTTATGTATTTAACTATTTCATTTGAATGTCACATTTATACTTTTGTATCTCTTTCATGCAATACCTATTCAGTTGTTGCAAATAATAATTTTATGGTTTTCTTTTTGTTATATGGGCAAAATTCCTAAACATTAAAAATAATTAAACTGTACTATCTATGAATTTAACTAAACACAAGGAAAAAGAAATCTCTATTAAACAATTATAAAAATAAAGGAGATACAGCTGGACGAGAAGGGAAAGGATATTTACCCATACAATGAATCCAGAAAGCCACTACAATCTCTTATAATACTTTAGTCATATTCTATGACGACGAATTGTTAAAGTTTGAAGCGAGTTCTGAAATGAATTTTACCCAGTCCGAGGGAAGCTATGTACTTGATTTCACGTTGAGAATACCCGTATCCCTTTTACACTCATAATTAGAATGTCCACGAATGGAAATATAGTGGAGACATCTACGCAATGTATAGTTTTTATTTTGTCCCCCACATGAGTCTTAGTCAAAACTATCATGACCAATCAAGCCATGCCTCGTCTCATCTTATATCACATTTCTATTAATTCTTTCAGAAGTTCCAAACGAAATACTTTTTTGTCAACTGTCATTCATTCGTCACACATTCTTCATGTGTCCGTTCTGAGTTATCCTAAGTCTATATTAAACTGTGTGAAAAATGTGTGATATGTTTATTATGTGATGGTATTGTTAGGATGTAAGTCATTGTACAGTGAATGAGGTTTTTTTACAAAAACTTTTTCAGGTACCCTCGGATATACGTTTTTTGTTCATTTGAAAGTATAGTGACTGGTGCACCATTTGAAAGAGTTCATAGAGTGTTGATATTTTCCGTAGTTTCATCTTAGAATTTGTGAAGCCTAATTTTGAGATCTCCTTCTAAATATACAGTAGCAAATCCATACAATTTGAAGGATATTTTAATGTTTTCGAGACTTTTTTTCTTTTTTCATGTCTAATAAACTATTATTTCTGTCACATCCTTGCCCTTACAAAACTCACTTAGTAATAAAACATACTGTCACGCACAGAGGTTTCTATTTCCTTTAGGAATGGTCTTCTTCGCATCACTGGAAGAATTAAAATCAAACCTGCAAGATGCTGGGTTTTTTGGTTTCAGTTTAATAATTTGTTAAACTGGTTGGTAGACTCTTTACTTTCAGAAAAAACTATGTTCAAAAAATGTTTTCTTATAAACTTACAATTTCCTCATATTTCATGTGATTATGATTTGATTTGTCTCCCCCCTTCTAACACTCCACCCACACTTTTCCGAATTTTAGTAGTAGCAACTTCTTCATTATCTAAAAAGATTTATTAGATAGAACTACTATTACACATTTAAAGATAAAATTATCAGAAAACACTATTAACGATAACGTATTCTGAGAAAATTAATGGGTATGTTGTTTTCAATTATTTGCAGATGCTGGTTCGGGGGTGAAAACCCTAATCTTACGTTGGCCTGAGGTTTCAGAGATGTTGCCCCAGAAATTTTTTAATATGGGTGCCTCTATAACAGCGGTTCTTGAATATTTATCGTATCTTATTAATATTATGATATCATGGGAAATGTCGTGCCCCTCCCCTTTACTATCATCGCCTCTCTTTAAATCTATGCAAATATTAATTGTAATAACCTCATTAATAGTTTTATCATAATTTTTTATAAGGTCAGATTGGTCTGGAATATATATTCTGGAAAGACAATATTCCATGAACCATATTTTACTGTACAATAGGTAGGTGGTTTTGTAAATATTGGGAGATATTTTTCATAAATGCCTCCCATTCTGACAATACGTGTGTCAATTTGTTATATTGAATTATATAGGCTTTCATTGCGTTTCTATCCCATCTAATGCATTTTGCTATAAGCATAGATCTCTTTCGGGGTAAAGTTACAGAATAATCGTTGCTATCAAGATTTGGGCTCCATAAATATATTCATATTAGTATTATTCTTTTTAAACTTCAAAATAGAGTTAAATCATAATGGCTCTCAGCTCTTAAAAAGAAGGATTAGATAACCATGTTAGTTTTATGTGAAAATTTATTTAGAATAATTATTTATTTGTGTACATTGTACAATTTCATTTAGAAAATTATTATCCTTGAATAAATTAAAAGCATTAAGATCAATATTATAAACCTAGCTTACCAGTTTTGTTCATGCTTTGAATTATAACATTTCGAGCTGGTACTCATACTTTATCTGTAGCTTTAGTTGACCAAAGATAATCAGTTTTCCCTTTCAAATATATATTAGAAGCCCTCTTCTAGTGTCGGGGTTATTGAATGGTCTAGTGTCGGAGTTATTGAATGAACAGGATCGTTTTAATTACCCCCACCCCCCACCCCCAATGTTTATTAAGATGCACCATCGTTAACTTATCCCCTTGAGAGGTCCTCGCGAATGTAAGCGAACGTAGAATTCGCTTCACACACAACACGGAGACCGGACCGGAACTTTCCATTTTCGTCAATCTCGTATCATTAGAGTCAAGTCTACTCTGTATCTGATTTAAGAAGGGATAAATATAAATTTCCTTCACGAGTAGTTAAAATTATATTGTCAACTCATTATCTAGTACTAATACATCTTTTGGTTGATAGCTGTACATCAATTATTTACGTCTCAGAATAATTTGCCTATGCATATTCGCTGAAAAAATGTATTATCTTCAGCAGTATCTTATAAAAACTCTTACACATCATACACCTTACATTATCCTCACAGTCTGTTTAATTTTCACTTGTTTTCTAAGAAATAAGCTGTAAACGTAGAAATTGAAGTTTCGTTTTAAGAGAGTCTAGTAAAAACTTTCATGATCGAAGTTAATAAAAAGTAAGTTTTATATAAATATATATATATAACCCACATAAAAATGTAGCAAATAGGTTCATTATGATTCTGTAGGTAAAATTATTTCAAAAATAGTCCCAATTAAATTCATACTCTATAAACCTATCAAAGGTTTTATCTTCACCCAGTAACATAAATTCAATGCTACTAGCGTTTGGAAAAATCACTAAAGGTCATCCCCCTGAAGCAAGTTGTGAAAAAACATTGCATTTTTGACAGGATTAATACTTAAACGCATTCGTTTTCCAGATTTAGGTCCTGTTTTTCAATATTTGAATATTAAAAGTTTTAACTCATCAAGCTGGCCCTCCATATTAAATGTCACCTAAATAAACTTCTTAAATTAACTCGGTTCTCTCATTATTATTTCTTTTTAAATTCATGTACGGCGTGATCTCAGAACTACCATTCGAGTAATTTCTAGTTGAAATATTTTAGTTCCTTATCTCAAAGACTTAACCGCTTTCACAGGTCTCTCCACATTCATTTATTTTATAATTCCTATTTAATTTGTAAATATGTTGTCCTTGTTTAATCAACATTTTTGCTTGACTAATGATCACAAACTATTTGTACAAATGATTAAATTGACTTTAACATTAGAATAGTAGGGACAAACAGAATCTCTTATTTTTGGGCTTATATTGTTTGGCAACTTTCAAAGGGGGAGTGGGGATAAATTTAAGTACATATGGATTATTTTTTTTAATTAGTAATTTATTTGATGTTCCAGGGATATCACGTGCCAAATGACCGTCAAAGACATCCCGCAGATGTCCCTAGGTGAAGTTGTTCTGGCTGCGTCCGATTATCCTGGTCACACGTTCAATACATATATTTCTATTTTATGTTTACATGGTTTTCTATAAATCATATCTATTAAAGGCGTGAAAATTAAAAGAAAGTACTATTTGGTTTACAATTATATGATAATGATGATAGTAATTTTCACTTTGTTAATTAACTTTTTTTATTGTTGCTCTGGTCTTTGGATGATTGATAAAATAAGAAATTTCCTTCTCAATACTTAAGGCTTTTAGGTTATATTGATTGTCATTTATATTAAAATATTAAATACTATTTTATACGTGAGATATCCTACACGTATCACAAAAAGTAGAAACCCCACCGAATTTTACTCCACTATGGTGAAATTTTAATATATTAAATTAGGGTAAATGGAAAGATCTTATACAGTAGCGAGAAGTAAATCAGAAATTTAAGTTTTAAAAAACATAATTTTATCAACCTCAGTGAAAAGTAAATATAGGCCCTCTTTATTAAGTAATTAAAGTTAATAATTTTGTAATTAACTTGGAAGAATATACATTACAAAACATATATAAGGTCGCCCATTTTTATACTTATGTAGTTTATGATTCGAGCATCATATACGTTTATTGAAAATATACAATATTATTAGTAGTTTTGGAACTACAGTACATAAACAACCATTTATTTATCAGGCCTCGTAAATGACAAATACCTTCTCTGAAATATATTAAATACATCTATTCTCACTTCCTATTTACCTTTTACATTTTGGTAGGATAACATTGTCATCTCATTTCATATCATTTTAAAATAATATTAAGCCTTTCTTTGCATACTAACATTATGATATTATCATCTACCTATATTGTTAAACTTCTAACGTGAGAAGCTTGTTACCACAATTCCACCTACAATTCTGAGCAGATTTAAACCAATTAAATCTTAATTTTATTTAATACCCAACATGCAGATTTGTAACCAACTATCGTAGTTTTAAATATTGCTTCCCGGAAGTTGTTTGTGACATTTTATAAAGTATATCAGAATTTTTTCTATATATAAAAGTTCAACGGTCAGATAACATTTTCTTTAGTATAATTCTCAAAATTATGGCCATTACTTGCAAAGCTGCACGACAAGAAGCAGGAAATATTTTATAAATTATAAATTTGCTCGAAGTTTAATGCTGACCAATATTCAATACTTAAACGTGCACTTGATCTTAAACACGTTTTTATTTTAGCAGTTCTTAGTAGTTATAAAAATACTAATTTTGCAAATATTTTGTATAGCTACACCTATTTAGTTCAGTAGAATTAATTATTAGTACCAATGAACCACTTAGTGCTTTTGTGTTCATATCATCCCACAGATAACTCATAGGTTAGGTTGCATCTTGTAGCAGGTGTCGTATCATGGTGCGGTTTGCTTTGATCTACTTTAGTAACCAGTGAAATGAAAAAAAAACTGTTTCACTATAACATTGAAAATAAAACCAAATATAAAAAAATGGTTTAACTAATAAACTGGCACAAATTTAGTTATTGCCAAATGAAGAATGAAGAAAACTCCACCTTGATACATTTTCTGGTATTAGAGTAATCGTGTACCTAATATTCTGGCTAGTCAGTTGTGGAATATGCTCTTAAGCACTTGTAAAAAAGTTAAAAATAAAAATATCAGTGAACAGTTGAGAGAAGTGGGAGCCATGAGTGGGAACAAAGACAAGTCAATGAGCACCAATAATGGACTGGAGCTCGTGAGCAAAAAGTCTCAAAATTGCCACAGGAAAATGGTGTGAAACATGATAGAAGGTCACCATACAAACCAGAGCAAAAAAAAAATTCAAGCAAGAAAATCACACCATTCGAGATTCGAGCGAGAACAATAATGTTATTTGCTAGGGGTCTTCAGAATAATTTGTGGTTAGAGGCATTCCAGAAAACTATTAACAATTTCATAAGGTGTCAAAATTCACGGTATACCAGCAAGATCCCTTTTGAGTGGTAGTTTGGGGAAAAAACAAATTTGACTCACTTGAAAGTATTTGGTGCAGAAGCGTATGTTCATGTGCCAAAATAACTCAAAAGGAGTAAATGGGATGCAAGATCAACTCAAGTTTTCCCCGTGCTCGTGGGTATGAGTTCACAACGAAGAAATGTATACTATACAATCCAGTAACAAGAAATGTGATTGTCAACTGTGACGTGTATTTTAATGAGGATTAAATCATATCCAAGTTGTTGAAAGCTGAACAATTAATCTCTGTGGTCAGCGTCGAAGAGTTTGGAGACGATGAAGCGTACGTGGAGGTCATAGGAAATAAATTGCTACAGGTCGTCTAAATTCCAAAATCAAAAGTGAAGGTTGTCATCTGTAGATTATGTTGAAGATGCAGAAGACGAAATAAACATAGTAGCATACAATCTGCGACAACATATGCTGCAGCCAGACTGGTATCTGAAACATGGAAATTGTGTAAGATATGATGAAGTCAACACTTACGAAGAGGCAATAGGTTCAAAGGATGCGGCCAAATGGCAGCAGCTTGAATCCCTTGAGAAGAACAAAACTTGGGGACTAGTGTCACGATCACACGACCTAGGCATTGTGATGTATAAGTGGGCTTATACAGTCGTGCATGTGTCAGGCGCGAGGAAAATGAAAGCGAAATCTCGCTTATTACCCAAATTTTTCAGTGAGCGAAAAGGAATTGAATATAAAAAAGCGTTTTATAGTGGGGTCAGATACTATTCTATGAGAATCATGTGCTGTGTTGCAACAGGAAAAGACTTAGAGATCGCACAGTTTGACGGTAAGGCAGCATTTTTAAATGGTGTAGTAGAATAAGACATTTATATAGGCTCCAAGAGGTTTAGAATTTGGAAACATTTACCTGGTGTTCTAAGTGAAGAAAAGTCTAAATAGTTTTAAGCACCCTTCAAGTGCTTGGAACAAAAAATTAGAGAATGCCTCGGAAAATTCATCTTAACGTTAAATTGAGTTGATCCATGTATGTTCCGTGGACAACTGAATTGACACAATATTCAATACATGCATTATGTAAACAATGACCTGGTTTTGTCAAAATGCTGTGAATAAATCCAGAAGTTGCAAGATTACACGAAATTACTTCCATAGGATGGCAGTAGACTGAAAGTATTACTTGGGTTTTGAGATAAAACATAATCGTGCTGAAAAAAAATTGGTGTTGGACAGCAAATGTACATCAAGAAGATGCTGACAAATTTCAGATGCAGTTCCAATAAGCACACCAGCCAATGCATGTGCAAAGATCATAAACACAGATAAAATCTTTTTGGATTTTACATACCATGAAGCTATTGGATCACTCTTAAATACAGCAATGGTGTTTCGATCAGACATCGCATATTCAGTGGGAGCTATAAGTCTGTTTTTGAACAATCCAAATCCCGAACATGTGACATCAGTGAAGCATGTCTTGAGATATTTGAAAGGAATACCTAGTATAGGAATGCTTTACGATTCATCAACATTGATGACTGGAGATACAGACGCTGACTTTGCTGGCATGTAGACAAGTTAGTTAACGCCTGGCCTCGTCTTCATGATGGGAGGTAGCCCAATGACTTGGTGCAGTCAGAGACAAAAGAAAATAATACTGTCAACCACTAAAGCAGATTATACTGTAAGTGCACGCCAGAACTAAGTATTTTGACGTGATAATTCATTTTATTAGAGACGCCAATGAATGTGACAGTGTAATACATGTATAGTGATGAGGAATTGACAGACATTCTGACGAATCCATTAACAAGAAGTTTATTTGCCAAGAATTTTAAAAGACTTAATTAGTGAAAATATACGGTGAGTGATCGTGTTAAAAACTACGCCTTATATTTAGGGACCATTTTTATGTCTAGCATAGCCCAGTAATTTTTTTTTTTCTATACCAGTACAAGCAGTGCGTTGCTCACTTAGCTTCCCTTGATTTTTTGTGTAAGAAAATGTGCATTTGCGTTCTTTGTATCAGCGTTAATGAACAAATTATTTTTTCATAATAAAACTGAGCCATCTCATTTATACAGTTTATTACAATACATTTCACTCAAAAACATTGTGATTCCATACCATGTTCCTATTACACCAACCAAAATAAGAACGATTCTTATTTTGAAAATTCTCATATTTCTTTGGTTTGTAGACTATTTATATCTAACCACTGACATTACTAGTAATAGTAATTTTACCAACCATATTAATATAAAAAATTAAATCTTTAAAATATTTTTATAATATTATCCTTAAAATGATGAACATCTTTTAATGTTCATATGATACAATTAAAAATAGACGACATTTTATTTTGTAACTGTTATTTATATAGTAGTCAGTATCATAATTTTTCCTTTGTTCACAAGTAATATACGTACTCTATTATTAAATCAAATATTTAATAACATTATAATTATGAAATAGTCACGATGTTATAACCACTATATTTTCTGCCATTCATGGTACTAATATTTTCTCTACAGAAATTAATATTTTGACACCGTTTTACGGTGAAATTCATCATTAGAAATTAAAGAAATACTCTTAGAAAGGGTAACTCCTTTTAGTATTTCTAGTTTATATTTAAAATATGAAATATGCCATTCATTCAAGCTTATCTGTTGTAATTTGACACAATTATCTAAAAAGTTGTAAATATTCTACAAATTCTTAAAGTATTTAACAATATCTAAAGTGTGCAGCTATAATTTTGTTCGAATCGTTTGGTTTTAGGAAAATTTACAATCAAATAACAGTAAAAAAAATTGTTTTTTATATTTATATTATTTTATCATTAAGGTTCTGATTCAGGTTATTTGTAAAAATGTAAATTGGATCCCAGCTCTGGTTTACTGGAAAATATCCTTTCTAGGATGTTATCTGCTCCGGATCGACTACCTAATGACTAACTGTTTATTTAAGATTAGTAGTTATATTATATTTGTATTCATTCTAATGTAGTTTTTGAAGCAAATAATAGTGCCATAAAAGTAAAACAATAAGACAAAACAAGGAGCCACAATGTTAAAATCAAATATTTTGCCCATTCAAACACTTTTTAAAACATAAATCCCATTTAAATCTTTAAAAAGTTATTTTTATTTTGAATTAGATTACTAGAAGATAAAAACAACCATGAATTCTAGTAGCAATAATAATTAGAGCACATTTGTCTCATTTATAAAATAAAGTTTATTTAAATCGTGATATTAAGTTTCCTAAATTAATATGATGCATCTTATGCCCCGAGCGTGGTTCAAACGCTCATATGACCATTGACGCTTCCTGAAAGTGTTATTGACACCTAATATATTATACAGGTGTTACGCAATGTTCATAATCAAAAAGATAACGTGTTCCTATCCTCATATATAATACATGTGGAAAGTGGGATACAGATCACTTCACATACCATTCAAGGTGAAATACATTGGTTAAAGAAGTTTACGTCCTTCACCCAAAGTATACTTGTCAACTTTCCAAATATAAGAATCGGTTAGCAATTAAATATATACTTTGCCTTCAATAGTTCTAAGGTGAACTCTACTTAGCAATATTGATATAAACCATATTTCTAGAATTAATGTTGCCTAATCCATGAGTTTAGAATGGGTTCTGCATAGGATTAATCTCGTGTTACCTAAATTAAGACCTATATCATGGTGTTTAATGGTTAATCCTCACTGTTATATACAGAGAGTACGTCTGACCTCCTACTAGTATCTTATGGCTAATTTTCGATTTTACATACATCTAGGATGAACTACCTTATTAGCATGTTTTATAGCTATTCCTCTTTGTTATTTACTAAGAGGACGTACGACTTATCAGTGTGTTAGATAATAATTCTCTAGGATTATAGTTCAAATAAAATAGTGTTTTTGAATTTATTAGGTGGATAGGTAGAAGTAGTCGAATTATAGGCCAAATAATATAATGAAGCTCAGTTTTTGATGTGTTTAGTTCAAAATTCTTATATTATATGCCACATAATATATATTGAAGTTAAATTCATGAGTTGGGTAAGTCAACGTACTAGGATTATAGGTAAAATAATATAGTTAAGTTCAATTTATGAGGCATCAAAGTAATAGGATTATTGTTAAAACAATATTGTGAAGCCTGTAGCCTATTTATGAGTTGGGTAAGTCAAAGTACTAGGATTATAAGTAAAATATTATGGTTAAGTAAAGTTTATGAGGGGGATCAATCAAAGTACGGGGTTAATACGTGGAATAATAATGTTTAGCCTGTAGGGCCATCCATGAGGTGGATAAGTCAAAGTTCTAGGATTGTAGGTAAAATAATGATGTGTGGGTTTTACTTATATCATTCGGATCACTCACTTTGATTTATTTAAAACTTCAAGCACTTAAAATATAGTTTTTTTAACCAAGGATTATTTTGCTAGTGTGCAGCATTGAAAGATTCACATATTATTTATATTTTTGAGTAAATTGATTTTCAAACCTCTTTAAATGATTAAATTAATACATACAATATTATTTCAATTTATGTTGTTATTTCAATTATATTATATTAAATATTTCAAATGGCATTTTTATAACAAGTAAAAATAACCCCATATCTAAAAGTGAAGCATTCAATCTTTTTAAAATAAATGGGCTAGTACCAAACAAATATTGATAACAAATATTTGTGATTACCTCTATTTTTGTTCGTGTGACACAATTTTTATTTTGGTTTCCCAAGTAACTTGAGGATGTGCCTTGGTGAACTTTAATTTTTCAAACCACTGCTCTGTAACATAGTTTTGGATTAAACATTTATTATGACCCAAAAATGAATGTGTTCAAAGAGAACACATTCATGGATCTGCGTGTTTGTTGATTTCTAGAGTATCACTTCTAGGATTTTTATACAAGTTTTATGAACTTATTTATATTATTCTAATGTAAGCCATTAACTAGTTTTAATTTGTAAGTGATATAGTGTCTAAGAAGGAGATCAAATTTCTTTTTTCCACTAACATACAGAATTTTATTATAATATAATTAGATGACAGGTGCGTAAATTGTTCAAACATACTTGATATGTTTGAAGCATCTTTTAAATAATATTTTACAGAATTAATTGATCTTGAAGAGAAAAATTAAAAACCATTTATCTTTGAGGGTTTTGAAGCACCCGTTTAGTTTTGTAATACTTATGAAGATGGTTTGAAATTCTTCTATCGTTTAAAAAATATTACAAATAGATAAAAATATCATTCATAGGTTATGTTTACCTAGACAAATATATTTAGTAATTATTGAAAAAAATGAGCTATAAAATTGCACTTTATAACAAAACAATAATAAAATTGTGAAAGATAAAAAAATAGTATTTTGCTTATTTCAACTTTGAAAAATCAAATATTATAAAATGTAAATCGTTTAAACATGATCAATTAACCACTCTCCGAAAAAAAAAAAGATTCTAAAGGGCTAAATTCTCTAATCAAAGTCATCTTCCGTGCATAAATGGCATTCAAATGCATGCAGTAAGATAGTGATTGACACGCCTTGTGAAACCAACACTGTAATCGGATTCCATCTTTGAAATTTCCATAACAAAACAAGTATTTTAATCATCTTTAGATGCTTGATACGTTTGTTTGGCACGTTCTCTAATAATTCCGAAAGTGTAAGGATCTGTTATTATATCTAAATAGATTTTTAATTTAATTTTTTTATTCGTGTTTTGTTTATTTTTATAGGAACAATAATAACAGCAACCTATTTCACAGTTTCAGCTGTAGATTCGTTCCAAGCCCCCGTTCATAAATTTCTTTGTTTAAAATCTGTTAATTTTTATTATTATTAATTACTAAGAAATTAATATCCTTGGCAGAACAAATTAAAAAAATTCACTTTGAATAAATACAATGAAAATATTAAATAAATAAACCCTAGATAAGCTATCAGTTGAAAATCAATTTATTTCTAAAAAAGCCATAAGAAAAGCTTTGCCAGAAACAAGTATCTAAAAGCCGACTTCTGTTGAAAATAATGCAAATTATAGCTTAAAATATATATCTTGGTGTAATTAAAATAATTATATAAACATTGGTACCTAAATTCAATTAAATAATGTTAAAACTATTCAAAAAAGACAATAGAGTTTCACAAACAAGCGCAACTCAAAATTTCCACACATTATTTATTGACGTTCCAATAACATCCACTAGAATGTATCAATACTTGCAACAAAAATTTGACATTGCTTTGTATTGTACTGTGATCTAGCAGGAGTATTTTCTGAGTCCATAATCTCTCGTTAATTTCGCAGTAAAATAAATATATAATATTGCGAAATTATCCGTACTTTGAAATTACCCTGAACTGCCTGTATATATTTAGGTTTATAAACCTAATACTAAATTATGTGAGATATTTTATTACAGAATGAGTGCTTTGAGATAAGTTTTTGCTGGGTACACACAATCATTAATACATTTTTATCTTTAAATTCACCACGTGGCCATCAACATGGGTGTGTATATCAAGATACGTCATATTTATTGGAACAACACTTTTGTAAATGTTCAAACCTATTGGAAACTTTTAGGTACGGTATCTGAAATTATATACAGGCAACTAATTTGGATACTTCTATTGCTATAAGAATAACCACTTTTGACAATGAAATGAAACATTTAATTTTTACTCTCTAGTAGTGAACTTGATTAATCATATTTTATCATTAGTATTGTGAAATAGAAATAAACTAAAGTACTATATTATGGAGTGAGTTGGCTTCATAGATTACGTTAGGATTTAAATTGCTAAGTTTATTAAAACCCACATATAAGTTTGTAGAATATTAGAATTGTTCATATAGAATAAGAAAGAAGCTAGCATATTATGATAACTTATTAGGCCTATGTTAAAAGCAAATTTGGTTAAATTGGTTTAGTATTATTTTTAAATAATTCATATTGATAGAGATATTTTTTATTTAATATTGAAGTAATTTAAGTCAACTGACCCAATAACTAGTCTACTTATTTTATTTTGTTGCTGTTGAAAGATAAATCGGTCCAGTTTATTTTAAAAGCCTTTGACTCGTCGCTACAAAATTATCACCCACAAGAACAAAAAAAATAAAAAGCCATTTATGGATTATCTCTCGATATATTATCTATGTATTTATATAATCTGGCCATCTTTTTAAAATAATATTATTGGATATTTCTCTATTGTATTTAAATATTAAACCAATTTTGGTATAAATGGGTCTGAATATTTATTGGATAATGTTCACTAATAATAACCATTTGTATTCCTTCTTTTCTACTGTTCACTAATAATAATCATTGCTATTCTTTCTATTCTGCTGTTCAGTGATAAGAGATAATGATTTTCAATCTCTTCGCCTGTTTGGCCGAACACAAAACCATTTTTTTTATTCAAATTTCTCTTTAATAAGAAAGAGGATTCTTCTGGAGAAATTTGAACCAAGTCCCTCACCAAGAGAAATCAATCTTCCCCCTGTTTTGGCAACAATAACGTTTAGTCTTTTCCCATAATTTAAATAACATTCTGGTGAGTTTCTATTGAAAATGTTATTGAAGAGCTCACAGGCTGACCCTTTTTTATATTCAATTTTAATTCATGTTTATTACAAACTGATATGTGTTTATTATCCACAAGATCAGTCCTGATAGCTGGATAAAATTCAACAAAGCTAAAAATTACAACCTGGATACGGGAATCGAACCCGGAACCAGCCAGTATTCCTCAGTGGTAGATCATTGTCGTGCAAAACCAAAGGTATTGGGTTAAATTCCCATGTAAAGGTTGCCATTTTCACTTCATTGAAATTTCTTTCTCAGTTTAAATTGCGTACAAATAATTCAG
This sequence comes from Timema californicum, assembly GCA_902141385.1. Taxonomy (NCBI): domain Eukaryota; kingdom Metazoa; phylum Arthropoda; class Insecta; order Phasmatodea; family Timematidae; genus Timema; species Timema californicum. The sequence goes on from CABFOW010001898.1 coordinate 100,926, forward strand.
TCAAACAAAACTCTTCGGTTGCTATAAGAGAAAAAATATAATCAAAATGTATATTATTATTATCTTATTTTCTCTTTAGGTTAAAATATCCATGACATTTATCGATTTTAATAGATGGGTTCAATTAATAACGTGGAAAAGATGAAGATGGTAATCGTGTTATTGTAATCATTCCAATAATATTTGAATAAGAAACGGGATATTAATGGATGCGAGATTCGACACACATTAAATATCTGAATACTTTTTTTTCCTAGCACTGTATCTTACTACACGTGTGGGCTATACGATTATGTACTAATTACGCTAATTGTTTTAGGGACTAGGATGGTTATATTTAGAGGAAGTGTACCAATTTTTGGGTGGAGAGTGAGCGGTAAGACATTTTGGAAAACTTCAATACACTCGACTGATATTTGAACTTCAATTTCCTAGTCATCAGCAGTCTAGTCTACTACGATATTAGCGTTTTATACCGTGCGGCTACCGATGCGACTCAAATGTATCAACCCGTATAAACCTTAATATCTGCCCTTTTATTTAGACTATTTTAGTTGTAATGCAAGATTAAGATAATTTTTATAATGGTTCAAAAGTGAATTAGAATAATGTTCTATAAAATTACTTAATATTATAAGGTGAGGCGGGATCCAGTACTATTTTGAACTACCTTCCCCTTACTTCCATGTCTTGGCCCCCTCACCCCCACGACTTTTTACTCCTTATCTTCTTCAAAATAAATTTAAACATGGTCGTTTAGTTTCAAAACAATGAATTAATAATTTGATACAGAAAATTTAAGATATACATGAACAAGGGGGCAGGAATGTATAGAATTCATATAAGTTAATCGTTACATTTTAATCCATGGTAAATCCCTTAATTTTGAAACTATCATAAAATGGCTTGCAATAAACTAACGTAACATGAGATATTTGTTTTAATTACCATAGTTCCATCAATAATTCAGTAAACTTGATAGCTGATAAAATAAATTATTTACAAAGGTTCATAAAGGAGTAAATAAGTTATGGACACCCTGTAAATCAATTTAAATACTAATAGCTTCCAATAAAAATGGAATATATTATTTTCATTACGAGATCCTAATCATCAGTAATCTCACAATGAAAAATAATAAAAGACACAAAATACATGGATATTTCTAGTCCATATTTAATGGCATGAAAACAAATAATGATTGTAAATCTTTGTTCTAAATCCAACCCCCTATCATAGTCAGGAGAGGTCTGGCTGTGAGCATATATATCCCAGTTTCGATAATTAACAAGAACTGAAATATATCAGTTTGAATTCGGTTGTATTTCCTTTCACTAATAAGTCCTGGCAAATTAGTGGGATACGGTATTTTTTTGAACCCATTCTAATTAAATTAGAATAGTAATCAATTAGCCAGTACGATATTTAAAAGAAATGACAAGGACAATGAGCTTAAATATTAAGGATCAATCTTAAATAGAAATACAGATATTGGGTTGAAAATTAGGAAAATAGTATAGTCGGGAAATTCAGGCTATTATTCGGTCAGTTAGTTGTTTACATCTCACCTGAGTTCAAATAATGTAAAGCTCAGAATATCGTAATCATCATAATCATTAACTGTTTTCAGCCTTTGGCCTGATCAGTTTAGTAAAATTCCTCCATCTCCCTCTATCCTTTCACCATTCTTCCTCATTTATTTGCTTCCATTCTTCTTCTCTCACATACTTTCTGCCATTGGCTCCTCTCAGCGCTTTCTTGGCTTCCCTATCAGTCTTTATCCTATATACTTCATTTCCATAATTTCCTTCTCCATCCTCATTACATCCCCATACTACCTCAGTCTTGCTTCCTCTATTATATCACGTAATCCCTATACTCCCAAAATTTCATGGATAACTTCATTATTAATTTTTTTTTCTACTCATGGCAGCTAACATGCGCATCACAAACCTCATTTCCAAAGCCTCAACTTTCCTATTCTCTCTTATATTTAATATCCATGTTTCTGCTGCATGTGTGAAAATGAATACAAAGTACGCCCTGTACAACACTTCCTTACATTTCAAGGGCACTTCTCTTCTCCATAGCAGTTATCTACCACACCTACAGACCAACTCTCCTTAATGTTCCCTGCTCATTAGATCCTCTCTAATTCCACCTTTCGCCACAATAACTCTTCCAATATATTTTACGTTTAGTAGTTATCTTAGCTTTACCCTACACAACTTTATATCTTCACTAGGCCTTATCCTCTTCCTTGTCATTGCCATCACTTCACACTTCACAATGCTAAACTTCAACCACACTCTTTCACTTCCTCATTCCATCTATGTAGTATTTCCTGTACTTCCTCTTCCTTCTCCCATCATTTTATCAAGTCTTCAGAAAACATCATAGCTCAGAATAAACAGAACAATAATCTTTCCAGTTGTTCTCTATGGGTGTGAAACGTGGTCTCTTAAACTACATGACGAAATAAATTTAGGGTGTTAGAAAATATGGTGCTTAGTTAGGACATGGTCCATAAAGGGACGAGGCTATTTGGAAGTAGAGGAGGTTGCATAATGATTAGTTACATACTCTGTGCTCATCACAATACAATGTTAGGATATTAAATTATTGTGTATTACGGCGGGCAGGATATGCAGCGTGAATGGAAGATTCTAGACCTTGTTCAGGGTACAAGCAGGCAAACCCAATTCGAAGATACCATTGAGTAGATCTAGACGTAGATGGGAGGATAACATTAGAATGGACCTGAAAGAGATATCGTGTAATGAGGTGGACTGGATATAACTATCTTGAGTTGGAGATAAGTTGCGAACTTTTATAAGTATGGGAATGAATTTCAAGTTCCTAATGCAGTAGAGTAAGATAGTAAGTAGGTATGTAGGCTATTTTCAGTGGTAAATCAATATCCAAGTACATATGTTATGGTTGACTTTCAAATCTCGACTGTATGAACTGTTCTAAATGTGCAAGTAAGGCAATCTAAACTTGTCGATCTTTCAAAATAGCCGGGTGATATAAGAGAAGGACATTTACATTTTGATTCAGAATGCCTTGTAACCAGTACAACTTCATGATGAAAAGTGGGTAATTGATTATTTTTCAACTTGTAAGGGTAAACCATTGAATTTTATTTGCATTTAAACATATTTATATATAAATATACACATTCCACTTACACTGGAAGATGGTGAGCTAACCTTTCCTATTTTCTCTATGGCATAGTTTATAAGATAACGTCATAGTGTAATCCATCAAAGGAAAGACTTGCCTTTCCTGGTAAATGAAGTTTACAGGTCATCATATAAATGTAATTTTCCTACTGGTTTGTCAGTGCTAATTTCCGTTACAAATAAAATGTAGATTTGATTTTCAATAATTTAAGACAATAATATAAGCCTGAAAGATATATCGTTAATGGGTTGTTCTGGTTTTTTCAATACCTATAGTTATTTTAGATCAAAATATCGAATTACGAAACATTTTTATATGTGATGTATTGAATGTAATGTTATTATCTCCCTTTACGTATAACCCTAACGGGTAGTAAGACGCGATGCTAATAATAATATTATCTCTCTTGTACCGTTAAATTCAAATTTTTTGCCGTTTATTGTTTATTTGAGCGTCAATTTGTTTTAATGAGTTTTAAACTTCTATATTTCAAGTTACATTTTTAGAACAAAATTTAAAAATTGAAATTAGTGTTCGATGATTAAAAATTACTGTACTTAGTTTCTTCAAGATATAATAAAAGTTTAATTCGCTCTAGGCCCCTGAGTTTCCCTTATAGCTTTCAAACTAATGGGCATTATTGGTGTATGAGAAGCATTCAGGAGCCGAGGGCGAGTGAAACAACCTGTATCTAATTAAGAATATATCTTATTTGATTTTTTTCAAGACTTCCAATATTTAAAATCACCTAATGTTTTTAATGCTATATTTAACATCAATTTTATTAAATAACTAATTGACTGTATAAGTATGAGACAGGTTGTTTAAAAAAATTACATAATAATTAGCGTGGAAAAAGAGGTTGAAGAACTACCGAAATAACTCTCATATGGGTAACCAACACTTTGCACATAGCCGGGATTTGAACATCAAGTTTCCATTGATGGCAGTCCAATCTATGATGAGGCACCTTAGACCATGCAACCACTGGCGTGGGTGCCTCATCTATTTAAGTAAGGTTCTACTAATTATATTTGTCTAATTACATACATCAAACATCCATTTAAAATATCCCTTTACATTTTTGTCTAGTCTGAAAATTAAATATTAACACATTTGATTTGAATGAGAACCAAATATATTGGAACAAACTTCCCAGATATTTACCTAAAGTGAGGAAAATCCCTCTAAATGAAGACTACATTATTCCAATTTATTGGTATTGAACCTCATCCTAGACCTTTAAAACCAGGAAGTTATAAAAAAAAACGCTGAGAATCCTTCCTTTTCTTCAAATCGAATAGTTTGACAGGGACTTGAACTCAAGCCTCTCAGAGGTAAAAAATCAACATAAACTCTTCTTAATATCTTACCCCACCAAATGTAAAATTCTATATTAAACTTAATTTGACTCTAATTAAGTGTATTTAGTTGCTCTACAGGGTTATTTGCAAGTGATCTTTAATCACGGGGTTATATTGAAAAACTTATACCCTGAGAGACAAGTAAAATGTTTTTTGAAATATATTTAGACTCTTCCCTCTTTTAAAGGTAGCTACGTCCACATTCTTGAAGTTTTCTAAATTTATTTCACATATGATATTCTTATCTAAAGTTAAAACAAAAATCTATATAGAAGACTTACACCAGATATCATATCTGGGAAGAGTTAGTTGCCGTAAGGATGGTAGCGTTTCCCACGAGTACCAGAGCACCAGTCCATAGTTAATGATAACCACATTAATTCCTCTTTTTATTTTTACATCTAATATATTCCTTGTCAAAGAAAACGTCATACTGGGCTCCGGCAATCACCCATTATAAGAGAAGACAGGTTAGAAAGGTCGTTCATCCGTCAGCTAAGAACACAAGGGCAGATATCTCTCGGATATTACTAGGGCTTATGTTAAGGCAACAGTGTTCTAACTTCCTTACAATCCTGATGAAAGGTGATATTAGTTCACAGACAGCGTATGGGATAGGATACAGTTAGGACTCAAAATAAAATCCATCTGGATATACCAGTGGACAGTTTCATTCAAATAGATTTACAATAGATCAATATTGTGTAGTTTTCACCTGTATACTCATATTGTTCTTATTCTATTAAATTAATAATCTATTAACCCTGTTGTGAAAGAGGTATTAATAAAAACCTATATTAATTAAACTCCGTTGAATGCTCCTAATCAAATAATAAAATATATAATATTCCAGATATAATCTTGTGGGCGAACATTTAGCTAACTAATTTAATAACAACTTCGGTGGCCGCGTGGTATAAGACGCTACTCTGGCAGTAGACTAGAATTTAGACTACCGATGACGGAGATCGAGTTTCAAATCTGGTTCGGATGTACTGAGGGTGGATTTTCAAAATGGTTTTCCCCGAAAATTACTTACTCAATCATGTTCTATTAACGCAGTTAATGTATATGAAAATCCCGAAAGGATAACAAAAAAAGTTTAAAATAAACCTTTCAAAACTGAAAGAAATTTGATTAAAAAGAATATAAACGTCCGTTGATATTGCATAATTCAAGTCAAGATTATTTATTTTACAAATCCTATCACAGAGAAAGATATTAATCATAAACATGGGATACTCTTTATGTGTAGCTTGCTTGCATTGAATGGCATTTATATAGGAATATATGTATATATATGTTTCAAAAATTGATTCTAATGGAGTAAATAGTACTGACATACAGGATGTGGAGGTTTGACCTTTGGCATATGACCAAATAGGTGCTATTAAATTTCAGCTTAGTGCATTGGGGGTAATTTTACATTTTAGTTGTTTTCCATTAAAGATTTAGGGAAATACTAGTCATGTATTTATAGAAACCAAAAATCTAATCATAAATTTAATTTATACTAATAATCATTCCCTTGTCTGCAAAGTTATATTTAAAATCAATCTGTAATTTCACAAGGAATTAATCTTATAAGTCACGGATTTAAATAAAAATCAATTTCGTAAATGTATCCATAGCACCGCTGATTGAAACTTTGTATCTCCTTCATGATATTTCTAAACGGTTTCCTTCCTAACTTAATTTTACGACGAATGATGATTTTGTCAACATATTTAAAGAAGTATAATATGATTACTTATATTAATATATATTAATATTGCGCGCATGTGCAACATCATTCGAACCGTTGCCCAAGGGACACCCGAATATAATAATCACACTTCGTTTCCATGTCCCGATGAGATGAGATGATGGAGATAGTGAGTATGAGGCTGTGGAACCAGTAGAAACTCTTAAACTTTACTTAAAGCTAACCAAACAAACACCGGTTACCTTTGGGAGTATTCCTCTTTTGGGAAAAGTACAGAAGATACCAGCCAGGAATCGAGCCCGGGACCCCTAGGCTCATAGACAGGAACTATAAATCATAGATGTCACTAAATCTTAATTATGTATTGGGTGTAGGGGGGTAGAGGGGTTAGAAATCTGGAGCAAAGAAACAATAATTTTGTATTAATTAAGTTAAAACGATCGATATAACTCTAAACGTGTAATTTTAATTTTAACTTTTTTTTATGTCACTAGGTGTGTCTCTCCTCTAACAATGCCTGTGGGCACCATTTTGAATTATAAGCTGATTCTACCATGTATAACACTTTTCGTAATTGATATTAGATTGACATCCCGACATAAAATTTTTTTTATAGACTACAAAGTTAATTTTGTTACTATTTCTTTGATCCTAACACACCCAATGTTTTAAAAAATATTTTCAACTATTTACAAAATGCATCTAAATTTATTTCTATCTTTTTGTGGAGTAATCGTTTCGGAGGGAGGGGGGGGGGTAAAATCTTTATCGTTTGCTTGTGGTCAAGTCCTGAAGATACAGCTCATGTGGGAAACAGATTGGTGAAGGGTCGTGGGGGGAGAGAAATAGGTAAGTGCATCGGAAACTTGAACGAGTTTGAGCCTTTCGTCTATGACCGGGAGATGAAATGGAGGGGGTAGAGAGATAGAGGACTAGTATTTAAAAAAATACTTTGCCTAAATATAGAGTGGAGGACTATAAATAGGAAAAAGGGATTCTTTAAAGAGCACAGTCGTCTGTGAAACCTTTTCGTTATTTTGATCTGAGCCTCTAAGTACAATTGAAAGAAGATAATGGTGGTATTATCTCAGGTAATTAACTTCAATATTGTGTGTAGACTTTTAAATGTTACAAACTGATGCACGTGCCATATAACTTATAAAGTTTCAAGACGTATATTGGGAAATATATGTTTTACATCTATTACTTGTCATAAAACTTATAGCTACATTCTTTTTGATAAAACAAAGAGAAAAAGATTAGTGCTTAAATTAAACTTACCTTATCTAACTTTCACAAACAAAGATCCAAATTAGTTTGTTTAGTTATCATTAATTAAATTATTATGAATTTTAGATTACATTTTTTCATAGTAATATACACTAAAGACATAAACATAAACACTTTCTTGAGCCTTTTTCTTTTAAAACTAGATTTTGATCATAGGATGCAAAATACAGCTTATTTGTATTTATTTTTCAATGAATATGATTTATAAATATCTGACTATATACTGTGTAATATTTAATGTGTGAAAAATTTTCTGGACCACATTCTATAATAAAGATATATTTAAAATATAACTACAAAAATTACAATAATTCTTTCACATTATTGATATTATAACTTAAGAATAAATATATGAAACATGATCATAAAAATAAAGTTTAGAGGCACTTCTTTGTATGCATAATTTTACTCTCAGAAAGTAGCTTAGACTTTTACTTGTGTATCGTGGTATTCTTCACGATGCTTATCACTATTTTTGCAAAAGTATAACAAAGTATATAAAAAACGCGTGTTTAGTGTGTTTTTAATTCATTATTCCTCCTTCTGATACCAAGCTTTTATGATTATTTCGGAAAATTTAACCTTTCAAACAATAATTAACATTTCAAAAACATAAAAATAATTGGGTTTGTTGCTGTATTGGCCTATATATGATATAAAAATTGAACGTCGTATCCAGACAGTGAAAATTATCTTTATATTAATGTTGAGTCTACACATTACCAGGATAGCACTGGTTTGGGGACAACCATTTTAAGAAACCTATATAAATGAAATTAGAGTTATTTTATTGGTTAAAAGTTGAAACGAATATAACTAATGACTTAAATTGTAATTTTATGTAAAAATGAGTCAAGGTCGGCATTAAATAAAAGTTTTGATAAATTTAAAATACGTTGCTTTTTTAGATAATCTCAATTTTTAAACGTAAGAAAATACTTTTATAAAATATAGAATTTACTCCAGTTTGTTCTGTTAATCCTGCGCCATTAAATTATCATGATGTTTTAATCTACTTATAAGACATACATAGTCATGGGCTCTTTATTTAAATATTTGCATTATTTCATAAAATGTTTTAGAGAAAAACTTAAGTAAAAACTCAAAAGTGTTTGGTGTAACCATGACGTAAACGTGGAAGGCTTATAACCATATTTGTTCTAGAAATATGAATTGTAGGTTTCAGTATAATCAGCTCTTCTCCTACAAAAGAGAAGTACAACCTTAATGTTGATTTTTGAATCAAAAATATTGTGTGTAGCCATAAATAAATGTGATGCTGGGGACAGATGTTGCAGGTATTGTTTTTGAGTTTGTTTACTTTGGGAGCCTCACTTCCCCAAAGAAGACAGGGTCCGGAATATCCAGCCACTGAGCCGATACCCATTTTACGGCAAGAGAGTGAGGTCAATTTCGATGGAACTTACAAGTACAGGTAAATATTCATGTAATTGTAGTTAGAAATATAGTTAGAAAGAAAATCTATTTAGATTATGTGTTGTTTCTTGTTACAATTAATATAGGCCTAATTAAGCTATTTACTAAGCGTTCAACTCTCAAGTCAAATAGTATTATAATTGTATTATAACATGTTTCTAGTTTTCCATAGTGAGTTATAATTCTCATATAAACCAAAACTACTGTAGTCTAAGTAGATATACATAGTTTGCATGAAATATTACATTTAAGATAATTTTGATCAAATCAGGCAAATGAAGATCTTGATCAAAATTTCTATATTGACCTGCTAGCAATGTTAAAGATAGCATGCCCATTTAAATTACCTTTTTCGTGTAAACAACGTTTATACCTGTATAATGTGATGAATATAGCAGTTGTTAGTGATTCCAAACGCTCAAAATGGATTTAATAATAATTAGTGTCCCAAAAATATATGCACAGGCTTACCTTCTTGTTAATTTTTATGATATTTTGTATATGCATAGTTGTAGAATAGAAGTCAAAACCTATATAAATGTCAAAATAAAGCTAAAAGCACTCATGGAAATCTTATAACAATAAAAATACAAATTACTAACTACTTAAAGAAATGTGTATCATATGTTCTTAATCAACATAATTGTTGATACAACTATTAGATAAGTACATAAAGGAACATATTTTGGGCTTACCTCTGCCATAATTGTTTGGGAAATATTGAAACTAGTATGACATAAATTGGCAAACGGTTATAGACGACTTCTGGGTGAAATTGCCTTCGTCATTTTTATATAATTTGTAGTACTTAGCTGGGCTTTCAATTCCACTATTTAAAAAAAATACAATTTAAAAATCATAATATATTTTGTACGGGTAGTTATAAATTTATTTAATATTATTCAAATGTTAAGAAAAAGTAAATAATTAAATAAGAATATTATAATAATTTTATACTAGCCTGCAAATACTTGATTTGTTTGCCGCATGTTCTGTCACGTCATTCTCATGTTAAACTAGACTACCGATGACAGGGAAATTGAATTTCAAATTCCGTCCGGGTGTACTGAGAGTATTTTTTCCAAAATGGTTTTCAACTCTCCCTCTACACAAATGTGGGTAAACTTCCTCTAAATTCAAACTTCCTCATCCTTAACTAATTAGAGTAATTTGTACACATGCGTATAACATGAACAGTTAGTAAACGTGGTGCTATAAAATAACACGCTATTTTATGTTTTTAATAACACTGATTTCTTAAATAAGTTTCAACAAAATATAGAAAACATATAGTTAATTAAATAATAATATAAAATATTATGAAAATAATTAAAGATATTTTTAACCATATAATAGCTTCCCGTGAAAACTACCAATGTATGTTTTTTTTCTTTATTTTATAGGCGTACATGAAGGTTACAAAGAAATTCTAAGAATAATTTTAATAACATGTTATCAAATATTTATCTTAACACATTTCTCTCTGTAGATGTATTATACTTGAACCTATTCTAAGAGGTTAGAGATTAAATGATTCGAATCTAGGTCGAGATCATTTCATGAGGTTTTCAAAAATGTAGTTTTCCATCATATTTCTGATGGTGAATTTTCTCTTAATGACCTTTCTTCTACCTAACTACTTAGTTCAAGTCGTCAATAATCCTTGTGTTATTTAGCTTTAGAAACCAGCTTGAGAGTAGGTTCATGTGGTATGAAATAAAACAAAGATGTTTATTAAAGAATAGACCAATGGTTGTGTCTTTATGAATCTGTAAACTCATCTAATTCCTAGATAATAAAGTCTGTATCCGATTGAAAACAAATCAAAATTACTATTATCTAGTTACAATATTATACAACAA